>RJWM01010135.1:29526-65045 GCA_004363535.1 Dasyprocta punctata
AAAAAAAAAAAAAAAAAAAAAAAATTTTCTTCTGTAATTGTTTCTTTTATATGATTACTACTTTCAATTTTTCATGACATTCTTTTTTTTAATGAATGGCTTTTCATAAAGACATCTATTACACTTTCTAAAACCAAATGATTTCTTTCTAAATGTCTGCTTTTAAAAACACACTTTTCAAGTATTTATTTTGAGTCTTTTAATGATGAAATTTTCATTTCATTAAAATATATTTTTCATGTACTAATGTTTTGAGAAGACAGGCTTAGTTTTATATAAAAGGAATAATTTATAAAGCCTGGCACAAATTTGAAATATTTAATGTTATATATCTAAAGAAATTCCTATCATAGCATTTATCATATCTTACATTTAAATGGTGGGTGAAGTAGCTGCCTTATTGTTATTTTGAGCATATTCCCCAAATTACTGATGGATAGTCATTATAGATTTAGCTAAAATAATTTGAACTTTATATTCAGAAATTTTAGAATGTATTTCTTGTCATTTGTTATAGTCATGTTATAATGTGCTACTACTATCCTGATTTACTTCATCGATAAATTTTGAGGTTTCTGTACCCAAAATTTCTAAGGAAGATGCAAATATAAGGATGAAAAATTACTCACTCAAAGAAAAAATGAAGGATCACTATTTTTAGATATGATAAAGACATTTAGATGAAGAATTGATGTGTTCAGTCAAGTTAAGTTTTCTTATTACATATGATTTTATTTACCCAAAAGGAATATATAAAATTGAATCTAATATTGGAAAAAAAATCTTTATATACTGTTTTAAATAAGGAAGTTAAGGAAAACACAAGTCTTGAAAATACCTACATGTTATTTACAATACAAACTAGTGGAGATATATTGCGAGAGCTTGTAAATAAACTTCGATATACTATGTACAAGAAGCACTTAAAAATCTGGACCCTTTACTCTAGACTCAGTATTTTGTATTTTTGGCAGGTTAGCACTTTTCTTTTAACATTTGAGGCTAAAACTTTTAAATTTTACAATGACAAAGAAAAGAATTGCTTTTACAAAGTTAGATATATTAACATTAATGAAGAGAAAGCTGTCATTCTTGTTGAAAAGTACACCATGTTGAGTACACAATGATATTTTAAAATGACTATCTGTATTCATAGGTTTATATTATTTGTCTAATTAAAAACATACAATATGAATCACATAGAAAGGTCAGCCTATTCTTAATTATTTTTCCCATTTAATTAGCACTAATTTCTCTGTGGATTGGCTTTTGCATTATTAAATACTTATTATTTAAATGTCATATGTTAAACTTAAGTGAAAGGCATTCCAATTAATTCATAGTCCTGGTACAAGATATATGTGCATATATATATATATATGTATATATATATATATATATATATATATAGAGAGAGAGAGAGAGAGAGAGAGAGAGAGAGAGAGAGAGAGACAGGCAGAGAGACAGGCAGAGAGACAGGCAGAGAGACAGACAGAGACAGACAGAGAGACAGACAGAAACAGAGACAGAAACAGAAACAGAGAATATCCAAAGACTACTGTAAAAAAGGGGAGTTTTTAATGATTGTTTTCCTTTCAGTATTAGAAAGCATATTAAATAAAATCTATATACACACGATTTTAATGTGTGTTACATATATGATTCTTGAACCATCCTGTATGTGGTTACTTACAGAATTTGGAATCAAATATCTATAAATTTACTTTTGATATGGAAGAACTTGTCACAACAAGACACAATCAAATGGACAGAATTTATAGCTCAAAGCCTCAAGTTCCAATAGTGAACTTTGTCTCCTAAATTCAGGATTTTTTATGAAGTATATTATGGAGAATATTGCTTGTTAGGTATCATTAATAAATATAATTTTATCTTTTGGCATGAGTTAAACCATTTCATAAATAGTAAGAAGCAAGGCAGTTAAAAAGCACAGTTACGAATGAGCCATAGGAAAAGTGAGTGAATAGTGAAGTCAGGTACTGAAATAATCCAGTCTTTTCAGTGGTGGTAAACCAATAGAATGCATGCTGCAGACAACTGTTTTTATCATTCAAAGCTCTAAAATGTTTGCTGTCACTGGATGTGATAGTTGTGTGTTATCTGTCTCTTACACATATCCAGGATAGTCATGTTAAAAGGAGGAGAACCTTATTTCAGCTCTCTGTTTAGCTTTCAGTCCAGAGATGCGTGGCCTTGCTGCTCTGCAGCTGTGATGACACAATGCGTCTCTGCAAGTGTCTTGGTAGAGGAGCCCTGTTTAACTCACAGACGTGGTGGAGCAAAGAGAGACAGGAAGGGACCTGCGTCCCAATACCCGCTTGAAAGGTGAGCCTCCAGAGACCTTATTTCCTTTCACTAAACACCACTCCTAAAAGTTCTCTGATTTCCAGTAGTGCCTTGGGTTTGGGATAAGTCCTTCAACATGTGGGTCTTTGGAGAACATTTATCCAAACCATAGCAATAGTAGAGGCAGATTATAAAAGTGGAATCTAGAATCTGTATAACAAGTAGAAAACTTACCTTAGAAGAATTATATAAGAGAGTAAAACAGGAAGGTCAACACTTTGGGAGGATAAGATTAAATTCAGTTGATTTTGATAAATTGGAGAACTTACAAAAAGACAAATGAAACAGACATTCAATAGGAACAAGTATAACATAATGCAATTGAGTAAGGAGTGGCATGAAAACATTAAGCTGTAAAAGATTGAGGTGCACAACATTCACAGCATTCACAAAGAGGAAGAGAAAGTGAAGGTTATTTTAGAGAGGAATAAAGATATGAGCCTTCACAACTCATCACTGAAAGAACTAGCAATATTAACATTCTCTCTAGCCTATCAGCTCAATACTACGTTGTCTGCAAGTTTTACAGGAAATGATCAAAAGAATCAAATTATTTAACAGAACTACCTATCCACTCTTCATCCTCCAATCCATCAGAAAATCTTTCAGCACCATTAAAAATATTGTTTGAATTTCTTTGCTTCTCCCATTTCTAACACTTCATACTACTGCAAAACACCATCACCCCACCAAGGTATAGGGTCCATTTTTTGAAATGCCAAGCCAATGATTTCTTCATCTGATAACATATTACGTGTTTGCTTATAAAACCCACTGCGTCATAATGGAGTTAAGATTAAAAACTAAACCTTGAACACTGCTCACAATTCTATGTTCCTACCCAGCCTGATTCGCCGTAGATTCACAAGCTTCTATTCTTTTAGCTTGTAGAAGCATCTATATCCTTACCTTCCTTATGTTGGTAAATTTTCTGATCACTAATTTTAGAGGATTTTCAATCAAAAATAAACAGGACACCCTGGAAGTCCAGTAACATCTTTGAAATTTTGCATATTCAAAGATGAAAATCTTCAGGTTTGGCATAAAAAAACAATTTAATGAAATATTTTTTAAATATTGAAAACGTAAAATAAATTTACAAGCAAAGACATGTCATGTGTAACTAAGCTAATTCATGAGTGACTGAGAAGAAAGGGCAGTTTCTTTCCCGAACACAAATACATCTGTATGCAAGGTCACATTTTGTTTGCGGTTTGCCACTTTTCACATGAAATTAATTTTTCTTTGCTGACTATAGTCATAATAATTGGAAAATCAACCCATAAAAAGGCAATTCTTTGATTTCCCTGTAAATTCCTTCATTTTAATACAGAATAACCAGAGCAGGAATCAGAAGGAAAACGGATACACTGAAAAGATACTGCATGTTGCCCCCGACTCCGGGTGCACATAAGTCTGCAGACACAGTCAGCTCACTGAAGTCTACTGATCCTTTCATTTGGTGCCGAAGGTTGCAATTATCAGGAGCCATTTATTTTTTTCTGTCTTGTGCTATTCCTTTGCTTAAATGCTCAGAGTGTTGGAAACTGTTCAAGATAGCACAAGTTTGGGAAAAGCTGAACGATACTCATTATATAACTGAAATAGTTCATTAAACACAAACTGATTGTAGGACTATGGCTGGAGGCAGCTGTCTGGTCACACTTTGCCACAGCCAGGTTATTTTAAGTTGGTATAAATTAAGCAGGTTTCTTTTATGGCAGTATCTTCTGGGCTCAGGCATATTGCAAGAGGGCAAAAAATAATTAATTTTGGATACTTTAATATTCAGTGTTCCTGTGAGCCCTGCTTTGAAACCATTTGTAGAAAGAAATCTCTACCATTTTCAGCTGGATAGGTGAGAAATATTACCATACTTCTAGAAACTCCCAGCAACAGATTCAGATAGTATATGTGCATTTTAAAACAGTGCATTAAACATATCATCATTTAATGAAATATAATTAATATTTCTGGTAACTGTATTAACACCTTACATGGAGAAATGAGGAAGTGTGCTAATATACTAAAAATATGTTTCAACTAGAATAGGTGAGTGGTTGAGTGGGAAAAAAAACAAGGAGACAACAGTCCATGTGTGTGCATGTTTGTGCTTGTGTGTTTTGTGTGTGTGTGTGTGTGTGTGTGCGTGCTGTGTCTGTGTTTAGTCTATGTCAGGTCAGAATATTGCTGCCAATGAAAAAAATATTCCAAGTTAGAAATGAAAAAATGACGGTGATATAGATTTCTTCTATTGTTTGCATGATTTCTCTAGGTAAATAGCATAATTCTAAGCATCCAAAGTTTGTTTTACTACAGATTTGTTTATATTTTTGCTCAAGTTTTTCCCACATTTTTCTGTAATGCATTAGATTTCTGTGACAAGTAGGAAATATAATTATTTTCATTTTTCTTCAGGTTTGTTAAAATATAATTCACAAAAATTGTATACATTTGTGGTATAAACATATTTTGATATATGTATACATTGTGAAATATTAAATCAAACCAAATTACCATAGCCATCATCTCAGACACTCAGCTTTTTTTTTGTTGTTGATCAGCATATTTAAGGTCTATTCTGTTAACAATTTTCAAGTATATAATACATCATTGTTAACAAAAGTTATCATACTGTATAGAAGATCTTCCTTTATTCATTTTAACTGAAGTCTTGTGCACTTTGGCCACCATCTCCTTATTTCTTGCTACCTTCGTCCCACAGGTCCCTAGACAATACTCTACTCTCTGCTTTTATAAATTTGACATTTTTAGACTCTTCATGTTGGAAGGGTCATGCAATGTTTGTCTTTCTGTACCTGGTTTATTTCCACTAGTAGAATGTCCTCTAGGCTCCTGCTTGCCACAAATACAGAATTTTCTGCTTTTTAAAGATTCTTTAGTATTTTATTGTGTACTTATAGTGTATTTACTTAGCTATTAATTAGTTGTTAAAACTTAATTTGATTCCATAGCACAGTTATTGTGAATAACCACTGCAATGAATATAGAAATATAGATGTGTTTTCAAAAATACTGCCTTTATTTTATTTGGCTAGAACTGAGATTGCTAGATTTTATAGTGGTTTAGTTTTTAATTTTTTGACAAACCTCCATACCATTTTCCAAACTATGTTTACAAATTTAAATTTAGCAGTGTATCGATGTTTTTACTCTAAATGCTCACCAACCTTTAGTATCCCTCCTTTTAATAACAGTTAACCAAATAGATATAAAATGCTGCCTTATTGTGGATTTAATATACATTTCCCTAGCGATTAACGATGTGTAACACCTTTCACATACCTGTTGATCACTAGCATGCCTTATGTTTTCTGCACATAAATACAGTGTGTACAGTGATCAATTCCAACCTCCCTTTATTCACTGGCCCCTCACCAACATATTTTCCAGCCTCTATTATTCATTATTACACATTCCAGTTGTATATTCCTAATTTTGTACCCAAAAGCAGTGTTGCATATCATTTGTTTATTTTTAAGTATTCCCAATTCAACATTTCTATTTTAAAAAATGAAAAAAAATAAACAGAGTTTCAAAACAAGGTAATAAGAGAGTAGAAATAATTAATACATTGTGTATTGTTATCCTCAGAATAGCTACTCAGAGTAAAAGATATAGGCATGGGATGTTGTCCAAAATTATTAACACAAATTTTTCTTTTCAATTAGCAGTGTGACTATCTTAACTGTCATGTGTGTGTGTGTGTATATATATATATATATAATATATAATTTTTTTTCTTTTTCCTTTTCCCTCCCTTCTTTTCTCCTTTATTCTATCACAGTTTCTCTTTTCTTTTGAAAAGTTTCTTCCCAATTTAAAATATCTAAATTTAATTTTATGAAGTCTCAAAACTCTTAAGGAAAAAATTGTATCTGTAGTGCAACAGAAATTTCAAAAATTTAGATTTAACCATTTGAACTAGTTTATTTAATATATTACCACCAAGTTTTAATACCATGGTACTTACTAAACCAGTACTATTTCCTGAAATAATTTTCCATGGAGCTACCATGAAAATTTTAAAGAACTAAATTTTTCATTAAATCAAATTTCACTAAAACATTGGTAATTACAGATCCTTTGCTACATACACAAAAAACACTTTTTGAGGAAGCTAAATGGCTGAACCAAAGCCACAAAGATGATCCTGGTAGTGTCAGGTGCTCAGGTGTTTCTAGACCTACACTGCTTTGTACTGGCTGAAATTGTCAGTTCTTTTGCTTCAGTGAAGTTGTAGCTTCTTCCTCACTAAACTGAAGTGTCGTGGTACTGACAGCAGGAAGTATCAGTAGGAATCAATCCTTCCAAGGGGTTTGTTTTGAACAGCATAGGATATATGTGTCTGTAGTGAGGATTTTGTTTTTTAAAGGAAATTATTTATAGAGAGGAATTTAACTTCTATGACAACTTCAAAACACCTCTGTTTGTGTCTCTATATTTACACACATATAGTCATATAAATCTTCTGCAAGAAAGTGGGACTTAGAAGCCCTTCAGTGGGGGTGCAAGGACATTAACGAAACTCTACAGGGACACTCTTCTACTTTTCTTCTGAAATATTGGTTATTTATTGTCAGGAACCATATACAAGATTGAACTGCCTATATTTTCTTGCAAAGACATATAGTCAGATCCAGCAGTTTGAGTGTTTGGTTGATGTTTTATGCTCTTTCATTTGGAGATGGGAACATTAAACATTGTTTCCTTATATTGGCAAAGTTGTGTGCATTGTCCTAACTATATATATAAGTTGTATGCTGTTGATGGTCAATTAATTTTTTGTGGACTTTTAAAACAAGTATCAGTTTAAATGATGATTTCTCAGACTTATTTCTCAAACTAAGGTGATACGAAAAAGAAACTCTTCTTCACATAGTTTAGTCCTATTAATATGTCAGTGTGACAGCTGTTTAGATTTGTAATTAATACGATAATTACCATTGTTATACAGTGTTTTGATTTTGATTTGATTGCTCCCTAAAGGATCATGTGTCGAATTTGGTCTCTGATACAGCAATGTTTGAAGTGAGGATTTTGGAATGTGATTGGATCGTGAGGGCTCTAAATTCAGTGGATGAATCCATGGATATATTCATAATGTGATAGCATTATTGGGAGGAAATTGTAATCTGGGGGGCGGGATCTAGTTGAAGTGAGTGGGCCATGAAGACATGTCCTTAGGGACTGTAATTTGCCCTAGACTCCTTCGTTTCTAGCTTTCTCTCTGCTTCCTGGCCACTATAAAGGGAGCAGGTTTCCTCTGCCACAAAACTTTCATATTTCTGCTCTGCCAACATCTTAAAAGCAATAGAGCCATCTTACCATGGACTGAAACTGCAGAAATTGTGAGCCACAATAAACCTTTCTTCCTATAAGTTGTCATTCTCAGGTATTTTGTCACAAGGAAGAAAAACTAAGACATACAGCATTAAGTTATTATAAAGAATTACTGATTTTTATGAAATGACTACTACTGATTTTTTATTTTAGATCTTTAATTTGTTATAGTTTCATTTCATTATTTTTAAATTAGATTTAATTGGTACATTTTAGCTATACATAATGATCACATTCATCATAGAGAATTTGTACCTGTACATGGTATGACTTGTTTTTTTTCCTCCATTTCTCTACCTTTCTTTCAACCCCTTCTCCCCTCCCCATTTACAAAGCTTTGTTTCCATGTTTTCCTTCTTTTCTCTCTTCTTTTTTACTTCTCCTTTCTTTTCTTTCCCCCTCCCTTCTCCCTTGTTCCCTTCTGCATTTGAACATTTTCCTCCTACTTTACAATACCTATTATAAATTTTGGTCCTTATTAATGCTTTCAGTTTCTCATGCCAGGGAAGCAGTGTGATATTTACATGTACATGTCCAATTTATTTCACCTAAGAATATGGACTCCAGGTGCATCTATTTTCCTAGAAGCTTCTTGGATGTATTCTTCTTTACAGCAGAGTAGTAATATATTGTATAAGAAAACCATGCCTTCTTTATCCATTCACCAGTTTATGGGCACTTGGGTTGTTTCCAAGATTTGAGTATTACAAACTGTGTGGCTATAAAAATAGATATGCATATATTATGAAGGTATGATACTTTTAATTCTTTTGTAAAAGATACCCAAGGGTGATGGCTGGGTCAAATGGAACCTCTAGTCCTAGTTTTTTGAGAAATCCACACACTAATTTCCACAGTGTTTGTACCAGTCTACACCCCCACCAACAATGGAGAAGGGTTCCTTTCCCCAGATCCACAATAGCATTAGTTAGTGGTTGATTTCTTGATAATAGTTTCTCTTTCTGGGGTGAGATGAAATCTTACTGCTGTTTGATTTACATTCTTAAAGACCAATGATGTTGACTATTTCTCCATATATCTATATGAGTTTGTATTTCTTCATCTGAGAAGTGTGTATTCATCTCAAGTGTTCATTTTTGGATCAAGAGGTCAGATGTGCTCAATTTTAATCTGTTATATTTGCCAACCCAGTTTTTCAAACACCATTTATTAAAGAGGCTATCTTCCTTCCAGTGAACATGTTTGGCCCTTTTGTCAAAGATGAGGTGGCTGAGCAAGTCTGGAGTCATTTATGCATCTTCTAATCAGTTCCAGTGATCTTCAGAATTTTTTTTTTTTTTGCCAGTACCATGCTGTCTCAATCACAGTCACTTTTGCTATTGATTTTTAAATCATGGATTATTTTTCTTTCTCTATTTAATATCTGTGCTGTCATCAAAGTATTATTTAAAAGAAAGATAAAGCATAATCTTTTAGCTTTTCATCTTATATATTCAAATAGTTATCATTAAAGCTTTAAAGTTTCAAAACTAACACATATGAAAGATTGTAAAACAATATAAAAAGGGTGTAAAAATATTTTCTTGATCAAAGTGAACAAAACAGATGCAAAAGATAGTATGTTTTATATTTATTAAAGGTAAGAAAAGTAAGAGACTCTGCAGAACAAATCTGGGCCAAGTAAAAGTAGAAAATGAAGTACACTCTACAATGTGAGAGTGAACTACTCTAAAATACAGAACACAGCAGCAGAGAGCTCAATGTCTCCTATCCTTTCTCCTCAACCCATTCCTCAGGTTAATGTGAGGGCTAGGCCATTCTGTAAAAAGCTTGCTTGAATTCTTTTTTTTTTTTTTCTGTTGAGGCATTTTATTTGTATGTTTTATATCCTCAGAAAAAGAATCCCAGGATTTTCCCTCCTGTGTGTTTTCATCATGCTTCTTCGTGTCCATGATGCTAGCTGAGGTGGTCAATACAACAAAACCAAATTGACAGGATGGGAGCGGATTATTCTGCCATTTTTCCAGGTCGTTCAGTTGCACATCAAACCTGGGGCTGATCACACCATACTTGTTTAACCTGCCTATGAGGTTCACAACAATTTTTCCAGCCCTGTGGTCATCAGTTATTTCAAGTTCACTAATATAACCGTGCTTTATCATCACAGAAACCAGACAATGACTTTGGAGCACGGCCTAATAAGGACCTCTTTTTGGCATTGTTGATGCTTTTGAGAGCATCCGCCAAGATATTCATGCGCACTATTATGGTGGCACGGAAAGATGGCGGAAAGAGGACCACTTGCTTGAATTCTTGTAAGAAGGACTAGAGATAGGATTTCTGACTGGCTCCACATCCAGGGCTTTGGGACTCGTTATGAGTATTTGTCCTGGAGCTTGGAATTAACGGCTCACATCCATTTCTCCAGCCAATCTGCCATGCCTTCACTTTCTTCCTTCTTCCCTGCCTTGATTTTCTCTTTATACTTCCTTTTTTCTTTCTTTACCCCATCTGCTTATCAAGCTATTATGTCTACTTGTTCTTTTAGTTGGAAATAAAGGTATTATAAAAGACACATGTCAATGTCGTTCATTTTTCCAATAATATCTTGTGAAAATCCCTCCAAGACAGCTGGTATTGCTCTGAATCATGCTAAATAATGACTCCATAATAGCCCATGATGTAGCTGTAACATGCATTTTTTCAACGTTCTCCTCTTTGTGAGAATTTATTTTGGTTTCTTTGTTCTGGACTTTGATCATTTCCCGTACATCATCTCAGAACCATTGCTGTTTGAAAACATTGGCGTGCTAAATATTCACTGTTCTTTCTGTGGCTGTATTCCCAGAAGTGAGATATAACACATTACTGGAACATTGTTTTAGAAAGCATGACTCAATATTAGGCTGCCTGCACACAAGCCCTATGTTTAGTATTTTATGACATAAACTGTTTATCCTTTCTTTGCCTTAACATTCATGACTGTAAAATGGTAAAATAGTGGCAGATTCATTAATGAATTATGAAGATTAAATGAACCAAATTAATATTCTCATATTTATGTCATTAAAATATCTAAAATATATTTTTATTTAGTGGATTTAAGGATTGAACCAGAGCCAATTATATATAATTATACAACTCAGCCAGAGTTAATTACTAAACAATCATCTTTTTCCTATCTAATAGAAATTTCATGATTGACCTACACACATGAACTTGTAGTCTGCCCTTCCTGAATGTAATCCTGCATTCAAACAAGTCTTCTTTGATGTAATAGGGAGATATTTCATGTGTAAGTTTTAACAATAGTTTATTCAAATCTAAAATAAAATATATCATTTAATGAGTATTTAAAAATTTTATATACATTTTAGAATTTCTAGCCTTTTTTGTTTTTGTTGTGGTGGTTGTTAGTTTTCCCACATGAGGTCATCAGTATTTTTACTCTGTGTTCAAACTATTTCATTATTACCATGTATACCAAGCTTGTGATCTCATAAAATCAAGAAATGAAGTTGTGAACCAGGAAGCAGTTAGGAAAATTTTTATTAGAAAGAAATAGAAGAAGAACAGCTCTAGGATTTCTAAGAGAGGTCTAGAGGGTGTGGCCATATGGCTCCTCACTTCAGAACTAATTATAGATAAGTAGATAGCAGGAATTGCTTAATTGTTTCTTGGCCACAGGTAAATTTAAAATGACCAATTGGAACTCAGGCCTTCTAAGTCATATCCTCAATATTTATAATTTAAAGGAAACTGGATTTTAGAGGGGAAAAAATGCTACTTATTTTACATTTTAAGCTCTTCAGTACTCAGGAACTTAATAGGGCCAGGTTACAACTGCTTTAGTGGGTAAGGGGTTGCATTCCATGTTGCCTGAGGATGTTCATCCTTGGTCCAAAATCATCATTCACTGTCTATTAGGATTTTAATTTTGATGTGTCTCTTCTGTAGTGACTCCCTTGAGTGTCTGAGCCCTCTCTGACTGCTATTAATTTCCATCTAGTTTAACTACTTATAATATCATGATTTAAAGTCTTTCTTTGTTCAAGTCTTATCGGTTCCTTGCTAACTTTCTTTCACAGAGTTTTCATTTTTACTAATCTTGCAAATGAAATAATATGTTTCTTCCATTTCTATTTCTGGTGATGCTATAGAGATATAAAAAGTCATTGTTTTTTAACTGGGCATGGTGGCGCACGCATTTAATCCCAGCACTCGGGAGGCTGAGGTAGGTGGAGCGTTGTGAGTTTGAGGCCAGCTTGGGCTACAATGCGAGCGCAAGGCCTGCCTGAACTATATAGTGTGACCCTGCCTCAAAAAACTAGGGCTGGGAGTTTGGCTCAGTGGCTTAAGCACCTGTCTGGCAGGCATGAGGCTGTGAGTTCACTCCCCGGTGCCAAAAAAAAAAAAAAAGTCATTGATTTTTGTATATTACTTTTATATCCAGTGACCATGCCACATTCTCAGAGACTAAAAAATTTTTCATATATTGATCACTCCATTAATGAAGAATGATAGCTTACCTCTCATTTTGTAGCATCTAGTTTATAGTTGTCTTGCTTTTCTCATCATTGTATTCTCCAGAATCTCATATATAATGTTGGAAAATGACAAGTAAATAGTGATATTGTCTTAGTTACTTGTCTTGTCCCTGAGACACAATACCCAACACCACAAGTTAAAGGAGGAAAGACTTATTTCACCTCGCAGTTTAGAACTTCCACTCCATAGTAACCTAGATCCAAGGCAGGGTGGCATGGCAGAGGAAAAACAGTCTGTGGTAAGGCAGGGAGGAAACAGAAGGCACCCCAGGCCTTGCTTTCCTTCTACTTTCCCATCTAGGCTGCAAACCCTTTGGGTAGTATCATGTATCCCCAGCAAGGACTTTCCTATTGTTCACACTGGAACCATGATAAACCACTTAATGAATTAACCAAGTACCAAAAAAACCTTAATCCCAATACCACCCTAGATTTGGCCACTTCTAAGAAGTCCCATTTATGAGCAAGTGAGGTTTTAAGGAGACATTTAGATTCAAGCCATAATGAATATGTTTGACAGAGACTCATTAGAATGTAATAAATACTATTTTTGACATATTCACTTTATTTATTTCATTGTAAAAGGTGGGAGAATTTTTCAATTGTTTTTACTTATCACACTAAATCAAATCCTTATGGCAATATTATGCTTTATATTTAGAGATCACCGTGAAGCATCATGTGCTCAATGGTGAGGATTTGGGAAGGTGATTGGGCCATGGGGGTGTGATACTCATTAACTGGATTAGTTCAGTGTTGAGTTTATAGCAAAATGTCAAGCCTGGACAGTACAGGTGAGCTACCATGGGTGTGAGCTGGAAACATCTGTCTCTTCCTCCTCCCGTGATCTTTTTCTGCTTCCTGGTGCCATATTATGAGCTGATTCTTCTTTGCCAATCCACTTTGCCTTGGAGCCAAATGACTTTGGGCTGAAAACTACCCAAACTCTGAGCCAAAATAAACCTTTCCTCCTTTAAATTGTGGGTACGAGGTATTGTGACTCAGCACTAAAAAAGTAAGACAGGCAAGATTCTTGTATTTTATTATTTCAGGTGTGGATTTTAAATAATCAATAAGTTCTGAGTTTTTAGATTCTATAGTTATATCACTTTATAGATTCTCCCAATTCCTTTCATTTAATCTTATTATACTCTTTTCTTTTAAACTTCTATTGCATATTTACTTAAATCATATCTTAGGGGACAGGTTTCTTCAGAATTGACAGAAAGTGTTAGTTATCAGTGCCTTTCTCATCACTCCATGTATGTCCTGACACATGTGTGGTTGGGGAGCAAAACACATGCTACTCTAGTTCTACGTTATTTTATAGTATCTTTGGTCTCCTTGCCTTATATAACTTCTTTGATCAAGTTTACAATGTATTGCACAATATTTCTAGCTGTCTTGAATATAGATACATATAAGACGAATATTCTCTGAGAAGTGTAGATAGCCTTGATTATAAAATGTAGATGGGGGAAAAAGAAGGGAGCATGAGGGTGGGAAGATGAATTAGAATCTATCCTCCACCCAGAGAACATCACAAAGCAAACAAAGTCACATAAAACATTGTCATTTACTCTACCTCCAGGAAGAATAAAGAGTGGGAGGGAAACTAGAAACTCAATGAAGACAGAATTGGAAGTAGATGTAAAGATGGGCACTTTGATTTTTGTTTTGTAGTATGATCTGCCAACCTTGAACATGATTTTAATGCAATGACTTATAAAGAACAGTAATGCAGTCCATAGACACTAAGAAGACTAGATCTGTATCTAAAATATTTGTATAGGTAGAGATGGTCCTCTGACTAGGGAAATAAAAAAGGAAAATAACTCAGCCTACCCTTGTAATAGTACTCATCATTTTGTATTATAATCAACATATTTTCTCTCTCCTCATATCATTCCTTGAGAAAGGATGTCTGTACTACTTCTTTTTACATCTTTAGAAACTAATGTAATATTAAAATACATGAATGTAAGAATGACCGAGAAGGTAAGTAAAATAAATTATAAATTAAATAAGTATGTTGCAGTGGTATTTCTTTTTAGCAGTGGAGAGGGATTATGTTGGGTAAGAGAAGTACTAGAGAGTATTTGATTGCAAGTTCTACTGCAGAAGAGATATGGCTTCCATCCATAGAAGCAGAGTGGAATTTATCACAGAAAAAAAATAATAACTGACAGAATAAGAAATAAGTGTTTTGTATCATCACAAAATTGTTACATTTTCATCAATTTAGATGGTATTTAGGAGTTCTGCAAAGCTTGAAAAACATATCTAATATTGAAAAGCTATTATGTTATCTGGAAGGCAAAATTCAAGTTACAGATTAGGTGCTAAGTTATTAGTTTCATCATATCGGTATGATGAAAGGGTACCTGAACAAAGTATCTCTCCTTGTCATACAGATAAATTATTTCTGCAGAAAGTACATGGGGAATAAACTTTTTTAAGTTATTGGCTACATTGTCTTGAAGAATTTCAGAAGTTTTTGTTTGCCCAAATAGATCGTCTTTTTTTTGGGGTGGGGTGGCGGGTACCAGGGATCGAACTCACAAACTCACGCCTGCCAGGCAGGTGCTTAAGCCACTGAGCTAAATTCCTAGCTAGATCATCATTATTAATGATACCTATTGAACTTGAAAATTCAGACATTTTACTGAAAATATTGATCTGGACGAAAAAGTGTTTATCATAAATATGCTACACTTTTAGACTCCTCTGTGAAGTCATTCTCGGTAGCCAACTTTTGGCAAAAATGAGTTCTTTCTTAAATGATGCTTTTTATTTCTTCAAGATAGGTATACTAAACGAAATGATTCTCTCACTATTTAATATATTGTAGGACTTTTACAGGCAGGCTAACTTAATACTTTCTTGGTGGGTTAAGTAGGAAAATGCTGAGTGGAGAACTAACCAATGAGAACAATTTCTGTGGCACATCACCATGGGATAGTATATGTTTACCATGCATGTATCAGTGAATATCTTATACTAGGAAAAACCAACATTTAAAACAGTATCAGAAAAACAGAATCATTTTATCCACACACCATTAAAAATTGGCATTTAGAACTATCTCTTATAGGTTTGCAATATCCTTATTTTATATTTACTAAGAATAAAGTAGTACAGTTTAGCTTTATTATTTATTATGAATTGTTATAGTTGAACTATGTTAAAATGTTTGATTCTCTTTTTAATACTTTTTATCATAAAAATATCCAAAGTACAATATAGTAAGGAAATATTTCATAAGAATATATGCTGACAAATTTCTGATATATTTAACAGCTGTTAACTTTTGATCTGATATTTATTTACTTTTCTGGTAATATTCCTGCAAGCAAATATATCATGGAATTTTCTGCTTGAGTGCGAAAGTATGATTCTATAATTATAAGACTCTTTTATTGTATAACCGGAACATTATCTTATCTAAATGTGAAGAATAGTTATCTGAAAACATTAACCATCCAGTCCATATTTAGATGCTTCCAGCTTATTCCCTAAATATCTTTGATGCTATTTTCATTTTAAACTATTTTTAACTGTCTTTTTCATTTTTAATGTTTATTTTATTCAGCTGCCTTTTATAGTTCAAGCTTTATAAAATGTTTAATTTGTTAATAGCATATGTATGCATGCTAGAGACAGTGTGAAAAAGAGATACATGGGACACTTGGTTTCATTGGCTTACTGCCCTTTAAATCTAGAACTGTTTTTATATGAGGTTTTACAATGGTAGTTACAGGAACCTTGTAAGTAGAAATACTTTAGGGTGGTGTTCCCCTTCTATCTTCATAGGGCGGTGGAAGGTTATAGCTGGAAGAGGTGTAACTGAGACCTCCTGTTCCCCAAGGACGTGCTGTGCAAGGAGTCCTTGGCTCGGACTCTCCAGTGACTGTGCTTGGGGTTCACCTCAGTCTGTGCCTCAGAGGCCTTGCTCTCCTCGGGCTGCTCCTAGGCAATTTCTTTCATATCTAATTCCTTCGTGGTGACTATTTGGAAATGATTAATTTGTACTGCACAGAATTATGGTATTTCTTTTTCTTAGAAGTATAGTGAAACAATGATAATTTATACATACATATATATATATATATAATAACATACATTTGGGATGGTAGTTAATGGATTTCTTAATTATTTTCAAATAAGAGCTAGTAGGTCCCTCCCATTTGAAATGATTCTATGATTATCTCTAATTCAGTATTAAAATTGTTAATAAACAGTAAATACTAAACTATTGAATTTTACTTATTGTCACTATCAGAGAAAATGATTTAAATTTTGAAATTCAAGGCCATTTATATTTCTATTGAAGATCACAATAAAGCATTGATGAAAATACTATATGAAATTATTAGTTAAGCTTCAATTTTGTCTCAGAAATCTATGAGGAGGGATGCTTAAAATGCATTTGTTTACTCAGAGTGATTATTTGTTCATTCATCTACTCATCTATTCAAAGAAATTTTAGCAAATTCTTGACTTAGGAAATATTTGAAGTTGTGTCATACTGCCTCCCAATCTTCAAATTGTTACTTTGAATAAGTGGGTACTAAAAAATTCCATAATACAAGAAGAAATTTGTTTAAAATCCTGAACAGAAAATGAAGAACAAACTCTGGAAGGAAAGGTACGTACTTTATAACTGAAGCAGTGAATTCACCCTGCTTTCTGCTGGACTACACTTGTTACTCTCTCCCCTCACCTGAGTCACCAGGAAGCCAGTGCACTTGATGGAAATCAGTTAACTGCACAAAAATCTAGGATTGAATTAAGGATGACAAAATTTCAGAATTGTATAATGGAAACGTAGCCATCTACGCTATAAAAAAAGATTATTTGCTTCAAAATAATTCAGTGTTAGATATTGACTGGCTTTCAAAAAAGTATCCCCTAAAAAGCAAACAAACAAACAAACAAACAAAAAAAAAAACAAACAAAACTCCACTAGCTAGCATATAGAAAGTTTGGGTTGTAGAAGAATCTCATCTTTACAGTAGAAGTATTTGTATGGATCAGCTCTTGAATTGAACTCTCTCGGGTATCACATTAAGATCTGGTAACATAAAATTTAGATGTTAGGTGGAATTAGCTGTTAGGAGAAGCTAGTGCTCTTTGCCTGAAAAACAGAAAGTGGTCTTCATAAACCTGTCCTGCATTTTATAAACCCATTAATCGTAGGAGAACATCTTACTCCAGGCAATTAGTTTTGACAATGGAACAGTAAATAGAGGCTAGTTAATGAATTTTTGTGATTATTCTTCCTATGTGGACATTAACTAGTATTTAGACCTTAATTGTGACATCAACATGATTGTCTGTTAATGGAAAGACCATTTTAAAACTTAATTATGTATTTCAGGGACTCATACATGTTAGGGCTCTCAAAATCATTTTAACTAACATTGACATTTTAAAAGGACTAGGAAATCTAAAGAGGTCTTCTCTGACCTGTACATTTTCTATATTTTTCTCATGCTATCTGTATGCAATTTCCTCTCACATAGTACACTACCGGAAAAGTCCACATGAACATTATGGAACCATGCTGGGTCGTATAGAATCTATTAGCCACATGTGATGACTTAAATTTAAATTTCTTAATAATAAATAAGAATATAATGTTACTACTTAGACTAGCAACATCGTAATTGCTACATAGACACATGTGGCTAACGGCTAGCCTCTGTTTTAGAGGTACAGGCACATGGCATTTCCACCGCTACAGAAAGTTCTATTGGACAGCACGACATATTGTGAAAGCTGAAAGAAGGCTGAGTTGCTGCTATTTTATTCATTGATGTATGCCTAGAATCTAGAATATCTCCAGGCACAGATTAGGAGCTCACATACTACTTGTTGATTGATTGAATGGCTGTTCACTTTCCTCTGTGTTCCTATCATTTGTTTTGGATTTTCACCTGGAGACAAAATCTTCAGGAATGCCTGGAGACACATAAAGAGCACTTTCTGACAGAGACAAGGATGAACAATGGGCTACTTATGTATTTGAGCTCTTTTCTGTATCTAAAGTACCAGAGAGAACATACTAATTAGGTTAGATAAAATGAGTGCTTCTGAAAGGAGATAGTATGCATTTTTTTTTTTTGCAAATTATGACAGACACATGAAAATAAAAGGACACAAAATATTGCCTATGGAAAAAACTGCAGGTAGAATTGCACTCAGTTTTAGTAGGGAATAATTACCTTTTCATATTTTAGAAACATTCTTCAAAATTAGAGCCGGGCGTGGTGACGCACGCCTTTAATCCCAGCACTCGGGAGGCTGAGGTAGGCGGAGCGTTGTGAGTTCGAGGCCGGCTAGGGCCACAACGTGAGCGCAAGGCCGACCTGAGCTACATAGTGCGACCCTGCCTCAAAAAACCAGGGCCGGGAGTTTGGCTCAGCAGCTTAAGCGCCTGTCTGGCAGGTGTGACGCTGTGAGTTCAATCCCCGGTGCCGAAAAAAAAAAAAAAAAAAAAAAAAAAAAAAAAAAAAAAAAAAACATTTGCAATGAGTAAATTTATACAATTGACACAATAATTAGAAAGTTAGAGAAATAAATTTGATGGGACAAAGAAACGCTCTTCAGGAGTGAAGTTCTCAAATCTATAAAAACAAAAATAAAGGGTTGGAGTGTCACTCTGTGATGGACCCTTGCCTCACACACACAAGGTTTTGTCTAGCACTGGACAAAGAAAAAGTTATATCATTTAGTTCTTTCTAATTTTCCATTTGAAAACCAGTGGCAATACTAACCATATAATAAAAAATTTTAGATGAAAATGGAGGAAAGTAAACATAATTGCAAATGTCATTGTGTTGATATCAATTATCAAAAGATGAGGATATAAATGCAATTTAATGAAATGAAAATTTAAATGTATGATAAAAATGAAAGTAAAATTTACAAAATGCCAAGATAAGTGATATAATTCCAGCTATGTAATGAAAATCCAGTAGTTTTCAATTAGTATTTGAAAGTTATATTAGATTTTCTCATAAGGTTCTTGAAAGCAAAATTATTTAGAAACACTGTGATTCCTAATAATCATTAACACATATTCATACTTTGGAGATAACTCAAGTCAGGTTTTTTTTTTTCCTATATGACATAAAATAGTGTAATATTAGCACATGATTGATTAGTTTTCAAACATTGTCTAAACAATATTTAGGCCAACTTCATATGCTGCATAATTCAAGAATAAGGTTCTCAAGGATAAATTTAAAGAAATGCCTATTTTTTATTTAAAATCAAAGTAGACAGTAACCTGAAATGTAGAAGCCGGGAGTTTCTTCCATGAACTCTACTAGTCTTGATTTAGAGGCATGCCCAAAATGCAACCCAAAACCACAAAGTACAAACACTGCAATTGAATCTGAATACTGAATTTTTAGTTCAGATAAAACAACTCATACATATTTTGTCTTATAAGAAAAAATAAATAACACGCACTCCATACTACTGGTTTAGAAAAAGCCTATGAGAGGAATATAAGCTGTCCTAGACTAGTCTACTGGAGCTGTTCCCATTTCTTTCTTCTCTTTCTCTCCCTCCTTCTCTCTCTCTCTCTCTCAAAATAATTCATCAAATATCTATGTGGTTCTAGGTGCTGTTCTATGAACTAGAGACCTAACATTCTATATGATAAATGTTAGGTCCTGTTCTCAAAGAGCTAAGAATCTATAGAAGAAGGTATATAAATTAACATTTTCTTAAAGTAACTGTAATACTCTGCTTATAGAAACTAACATAATCTGACCAGGTAAGTGGAGTAGTTTGACTGTATTACCAAGATAATGACCATTTATTTCTTATGTAAAAGATTTAAAAGTGCATCACAGTTTGCTTAATTAATTTAGGCATTAATTGTGTATTATTCTTTCTGTTTTGTTATAGGGTAGGGTGCCATCTGTTAAATGTGAGATTGATTTAAAAAAAGTGCCTAAAATTTTCAATATTTTGAGACAATACTGAAGTATTTATATAAATTATTAAAATTGAATTACATCTTTCTGCAACTCAAATATCTGATGTAATAAGTTTACATTTTATAAATCTGCTGTTAATATTTAAGAAAAATTAATATAATGTGTTACTTTGTTTGCTAAAACCAGAAAGCTTTAGAAGTTAAACTTACTAATACTACTAATTTATTGTGACAGATCTTATGAAAACTTGACTTAATTAAGTGAGCTTTTGGTTGTATATTTGGTCAGTGTAGCATAACTGGAAATACACTTAGCACTATCAGAATATCCCAGTGGACTGTAGGTGCACTTCACAGAAGGTGCCTCATTTAAAGCTGAACCCATTTAATAGAACAAATGTTAATCTTTAGGAGCATACTAATATTCTAACATATTATGGATGAGTTACTTCTCTGGTTAAATTAAGGTTTGCTCTAAACCCTTTCCCCAGGTTGTGACAAACAATTTGAAAAGAGTGACTTTACTGTTAAACATTTGTACACTTAATTATCTCTCAGCTCTAACCAACGTCAGTATGGAAGGTCTCCAAAGGAGTCATTCTTTTTTTTCTAGGCTGTTGCTCTACTCTGATGTATCCTGGGATGCTGCTTTACTCTGCTTCTAGGTTGCCAAGAACTAAGGAGTTTCACTTCACCATGCCCTTCTGCCATAATTGCTCCCTCTTGGAGCCACATGACCATGGACTAAGTTCTCTTACAGGATGAGCCAAGTACACCCCTCCTTGTGTATGTTAGATTCCAGCAATGGAAAATCTAACCAGTACAGAGAATTTAAACCAAATATATTTTATTTATGTAAAATACTCAAATAACATGAAGACTGCGTTTATCTCTCATTTTTTTGACTAATTCAAAACCTCCAGGGCCGGGAATTTAATTCAGTGACTCAAGTGTTTGCCTGGTAAGTGTGAGGTCATGAGTTCGATCTCTGGTACAAAAAACAAAAACAAACATACCAACAAACAAACAAAAACTCACCTCTATAACAGAATAGTAGAGACAACTTATTGTATAAGGGGACAAATACTCTGAATTGTTACCACCTAAATGGTTCTTCACTGGAATTTTTGAAACTGTCATATATCTGATTAATCAACTTGATATTGCACTCCACATTATATATGAGATCTTTGAAAATTCTACTTTTTTGAACCAGATGTTTTAGAGAAAAGCATGTATTTATACATGTTTCTTTTCAAAGTATCCATTTCCTTCAGAAAAATTCTTATAAATTATATACAGGTACTGTTAAAAATCTGTGAAATAGTATACATGATGTAATCTTTACTTTTTGAAGATGTATTAGTACAAAACTTGCATCAAGTGGTTTATTGGTTGCAGAGTGCGCTTCAGGATGATGATCTTAGTTAGAAAATGTATTATTAGATGCTTTGGAGAGTGGGTGGTGTCATTCAAATTTTCCACTCACTAATAAACTATTCAAAGAGTCACAGATGCCCTCTAGAATCATGTCTTGTCAGCTCCTTGATGCAACTGCATCCTTAATTAAATATTGACTTATTGGTTCCTCCCTTATAGAATTTCAATATGTTCATATTCTGAATCATTGATTTATGTTTAAATTCTTGCAACTTCTTGCCAAGTCAAGAAGTTGTAAATGAATTTACTTCTTGTTTGGGTTACTTTTCTCTCATTGCTGAGACAAAATACCAGACACCCAAAAATTAAGGAAGGAAAGGTTTATTTTGCTCAGTTTGTGGTGATTTTAGTTCATATTCAGCTGACTGCAAGGCAGGGTGGCCCATAGCAGAGGAACAATAGCTCATGACTTCCAAAAGACACCAAAGCAGCAAGAGCAAAAACGGGAGGAGTGCAAGAGAAGGTATGCAGGCTACCCACTCTACAGTGAGTGTAGCCTTGACACTCATAATCCCAAATCAATCACAAATTCTAGAAACCTGCCACCATGACTGCATGAGGATTTGGGGGGACATTCAGGCATAACATTTCAGTTCAACAAGTTGTTTGCTAACTACTTACAAGATACAAGATACTGAGATATATAGCATACTTTTATGGCCTCAGAAATGTATTATAGTAAGGACTGAAACAAATTCATGTACTAAGCAAATTTATCTCAGGTTATTAATATAACTAACATATAAATTCTATATATTAAATGTTTATGTTAACTAACATTAGCATCTTTAAAAACTTTTATTTTCGTGCATGTTTGTAGTACATAATGTTTACATCCTTCTGTGGAGCTGGTGCATACATGCGACATATCTTAATTCTTTTCTCACTCCCTTTCCCTCCCCTTGTTCCCCTTCCTTCCTTTTATTGATCTCCTTCTCATTTGAAAAATATAATTCTTTATTTCTATTTTGGGTTTCTCATAAGAGAAACCATGTGATATTTACACTTGCATGCCTGACTTATTTCTCTTAACATTATGGTATCACAGTGCATCCATTATCCTACAAATGATTCAAATTTCTCTCTCTTTATGGGAGAGTAATACTTCATTGTGTGTAAATACATTTACTTTATCCATTCATCTCTTGATGTACATGTAACCTACTTCCAAAATTTAATTTTCAGGATTTTTTCTGCTATAAACATGTCTATGCGTGTATCACTGTAATGTGATGTCATTCACTCTTTCAAGAAAATACCTGGAAAAGAAATTAGTTGCTTAAATGAAATTTCTAGTTTTAGGTTTTTTGAGGAAAGGAATTGTCAGACCGATTTCTGTAGTTCTTTTAATAGTTTACATTCCAACTTAGAAAGTATTTTTAAATTTAAGATTTTTCAGTGTAGCACAAAAATGGTAAATTTAATTGGTTGAAATGGCCCTTCTCAGAAGTTGAGATTCTCATTCCATTTTTAATCTCTCCAAGTTATTGCTTATTCTCCAACAGGTCCAGGCAGGATACAAATTATTTTTAATAGAACCATAGAAGTTTGAGTTACTCCTCAGCATAAATATATGGATATGTATGGTCTTCAGTCTTCCTTGGGTAAAAGCAGACCTCAAATTTAATCCTAATTTTTATTTCTTTTAAAGGAGGTAGAGGTCAAAATAAAGGCAGAGGGAGAATTTAGATGTGGAGACAGATAGGAGTTCTGCTTCAGAAGCAAGGCTTTACAAATCACCTTGGTTTTTGTGCTTGTTTAGTTTACTCATGACTCACAAAATATATAATATTTTTATATACCAAAATCTCTAAATTGAGCATGAAGTTCCTTACTATTGACAACACTTGTTTCAGCTTTTGAGATTAACCATGCACAATCACATTGCATTTTAGCTAGAGCTGACATTGTGCTATCTCATGACAACATTCCTTCCAGCATGCACCCAGACAAGAGTCAGACAAGATCCAAAGTACCCTTTCGGAAACCATTTCAGTCCTCCCTCCCACAACTCAGCCTGGAAATGTTCTTTAGAATGTAGGACAGTGATGCACAATTACTCAACTTTCACATCCACACTTTAGACAAGGACACTGGCAACCAGATCATGGAGGAATCAGCCAGGTTCAGCATTTTCCCTTGTCCTTGGAAGACATCCATGTCTGTCAACATTTTATCAACATATGACAGAAATGTTAAGACTGTGAAACAACTGATATTTTGCTTTATGTATAAATGAGCAAATCTTGATCAGAATTAAAAGGCTTCATATGAAGCAGAGTGTTCATGTAATGATTTGTATCATAGTACAGTATGATATTATATGATGCCAACCTTTGTTTTATTTTGTTTTGAGAAAGACTCTTACTGGACATTTTAAACTGGCCTTGTTATGTAGTCCAGGCTGGTCTTGAACTCAAGATCCTCCTGCCTAAAATATAAAACTTTTATAATGGACAGAAGCTTGCCTGTGTCTTGGCCTGAGAATGACATTATTTCTAAATTCCGAGAATACTTTAGTTGAGAATAATGGCAGAGGTAATACCAAGATATTTTAAAATTCTCCTGAGTTTGTATTTCAAAATATGCTCTGTACTTACAATAAATTATATTTTCTTCAATTGAAAATAAATGTGTAATTAGGAATAATTTGAAATAATTACTGTTATGTATAATACTTTATGAAAATTTATTTGAAAAGATATTCCCTAGATGAATTGAGTGATATTTTTGAGCATATATTACAAATATCTATCTAGTGTTTTGAAATTGAAGCAATTCAAAAGTCCATCCACTGATAGATGGTTAAATAAAATGACCCAATTAAATATGTACAATAAACTACTAATTAGCAATAAAGTAATAAAATTTAGTCATTTGCAGCAACATAGATAGAATTAGAGGTCCCTAATTAAAGTGAAGTAAGCCAGTCATAGAAAGATAAAAATTGCATAGTCTCACTCATATGTGGATTCTATAAAAGTTGGTCTCATAGAAATTGAGAGTAGAGAACAAGAAAAGCAAGGGTCAGTGGTAAGGACAGGAAAAGGTTGATCAATGCATACTAAGTTATAGTTAGATGAGAATATGACATTCTGGTATATGAGTACATGGTAGAGTAACTATAGACAACACTAATGTCTTACATGTTTCAAAAAACTAGAAGAAAGAATTTTAAAAATTTTGATCATTGTGATGAATCTTAAAGGAGATAGATGCATTCAACCTTAGTTGAATAATGTGCAATGTGTACACATATAAAAATGTTACACAGTAACTCATTAATACGTTGCGATGTTGATGCTTTTAGTTATTAGTTAAAAACAACTTTTAAAAATAAGAAAATCTGTGTATATTTACTTTGGTGCTTCACTTATTTGAGCACATAATAGAAGCACTGAGTTCTAGAAATGGTGTGATGAAGGTGCATTTGCATATCTAATGAGATTTTTAAGACAAGTTGCATATACATTTTTCAATTTAATTTTATATGTATTCATATTTTGCTGTTCAGTAAACTGTAGGTATTGTCATGAAATAATGAATGCCAACTTTTCATCTGTTAGTGATTTGACAGGCTCTGTATGTCCTAAAACATGTCTTTTTGATATTGTTGTGGAGAGGTAATTCACCTCATTGGCCCTAAATCACAATTGTAGCAATATTTTAGTGTGAAAATTTTAGCAACTAAGAAAATACATCGTTTTCAGAGCCCTTCATTAGTCAAGGTTTGCTCTTGTCTGGACTTATTGCTGGTTATACTGTATTTTTATCACATTTTATTTAGGATGCAATAAAAATATTGCCTCAGGTACAGAAAAAGATATTAATGTGCATTGGGAAAAGTCATATAGTTAGAATATGAAATATTTACCATGGCATCTGTAAGTTACATGGGCTCTTATTGTTAATAGAATCTATACATCTACCTCAAAGCTCATATATATTAAAATGATGAAAATTTTATGAAACACATTATAGTTGGAAAATTAATCTTTTTATTCTTACTGTTATTTGACATACAAAGGAGACCTCATCCAAACACTTTAATGATTCTTTGACAGATTCTGGGAAAATGCTTTAATTAGACGATGTCAAATAATCATGCCAGTAGCACAGGTACTATTAATACTGAGGATAGCAGTCATGTATATTAATAGTAAATCTAATGCAATCTAAAAAACGAAAAAAAATTATAGTAAATATGTATATATATATATATATATATACACACTGTTCAATTAACAACAATCTCTTTTGTCTCTTTAATGTAAAAATTGATGGTAAATATGTGAAAAATATATTATAATCTTTCAAAATTTAATTTAGAAACCATAAAAACTAAAGTGCCAATTAAATTTCCATGATCTTATATCACTGTTGTATTTAAATTTTTCAATGAAAAATAAAAAAGTGCAAAAGTATGTATTTTGAATATAATGCACATGGTAAATTTATGTAAATATACTGTCTAGTTTTATAGCAATAATTGTTACATTTTTGGAATATAATATAATAAAGTTACTACTAACAAATACACTTTTCTCTCATTTTTCATAGTTATATATTTTTCTTGTGGGTATGTGTGATGTAAGTTTTCCTAAATCTATTGTGTTGACAAATATTTGGTATGTAGTGCAAATTAAGATCAGTTCTCATACTGTATATTAATCTCTAGATTTATTCATCCGACATAACTCAAACTTTGTGTCATTTAACATTCTTCTCCTTGCTTTTATCCCCTTTCTGTGTTTCTAATTCCTTTTTCTTTTGATATGTTAGTGGATATTAAAATTGTTTTATTTTACTAGAGTTTCTTGTTTGGTTTTGTGTTATTTAAAAAGGCATTAATTTTTATTTGGTAATTTTAAATTAAAGTTTTATTTTTAACTGACAAAAATTGTATATGTTTATTATATAGGATCTGATGTTTAAATAAATATGTGTTGTAAGATGGTTAAATGATGCTAAATAACATACGTATTATCTCACATAACCATCAATTTTTGTAGCTCAAACTCTCTTAAAAATTTTCAAGAATATAATATATTGTTATTAGTGTTATGGTTTGTGTCTAGATGCCCCTCCAAAACCTCATGTGGTCATGGGTAATGGGCCTTTTGAATTTGCCTGAATCTAGCATTTGTGGTCGGTTCATTGTCTAGTGCTAGGACTGATGTTGTCAGTGCTGCACCTACACTGGGGTGGGTATCCTGCATACAATATAAGGAAGGAAAAGAGGCATTACTCCCCTCTTTTTGCCTTTTTTGCCCTTCTGCTCTAGCTGCTTTTGGTATTTGGCACAATCTGCATGAAAAGTTTCCCCTGTGCCAGCCCACCCTGCCTTGGAGCCAGATGAGTATGGACTGAAACCTCCACAAACTGTAAGTTAAATAAACATTTCCTTCATTTTGGGTGTCAGGTATTTTGTCTCAGCAATGAGAGAATAGTAAACAAGACAGAATTTGGAACCAGAGAAGTTGGGTCATTGCTGTTACTAAACCCGATGATGTGCTTCAAAAGCCTTTGGGAATGGCTTATGAGAAGAGCTTCAAAAGGTTCAGAGATGTCACCCAAAAGAGTAGCATTGAAATATGTTAGGCTGCTCTATGTGGAAGATTCTGGTCAGCACTCAGAAGACCAGAATGCTGACAGAAATCCTTCCAGTAAACACTAGACTAGGAATGTTTCTGCTGGGAAGAAGAATGACTGGACTCCAGATGATGTGTGTGATGGCTTAGCAGAAAGTTTGTCTGCATATAGCTTATGTTCAGAGACTTTGCCTGAGACTGAGATTAAGGGAAGTAAACTAATCTGGCAGAAGGAATTTCGAGACAGTCTAATGTTGAGGCAGTGGCATAGCTATTGTAGGGGGCTTTTAGCCAGATTTATGCTGCAAATCAAGAGCAAAAAATTCAGAAGAATGGTTTAAAATATTGTGAGCTTGGCCACAAAGAAAGCTGCTGTAAAGCTGTGGACTGTAAAGACAAAGCTGAGATCTCTGCTGCTGAAAAAAAAACAGAATAGAAAAGATGGCCTGGTGGCATCACAGGAAGGGGTAGGTTTCCACCTTTTGTAGCTACAAAACTGCAAAAGTGAAAGAGGAGAAAGCTTTGAGGACAAAGCTACAGAGTTCCATATTCCAGAATGGTGATGGTGGCCACATAAACCACCAAAATGGTGGTGGCTGCACCATGTTCCAGAATGGCAGTGGTATAAAGAATTTGTTTCTCACAATCAGGTTCATAGTGCTCAGTAATCCTGGCACTCGATCCCTGTGGCCAAGAGAGAGGAAAGCCTGGCTACTGCTCTAACTGGAGCATACCTAGGCATCCTCCACATGTCACTGGTTTTAGACACATGTAGATCACAAGAGTACTGAGATTAAAAAGGCTTCCACCCTGATTTTGGAGGGCCTGTGAGACCAGGAAGTGTGCTCCTAAGAGGGCAGTGTATAAAGCTGTGAGTGTGAAGCCAAAGATGCAATGGAGAGCCCTGAAGTTTGGAAAAGCCAGGAGCTTGGATCATATAAGGAAAGCTGCAATAAGAGAGCAAATTTCTCCCAAGAGAGAATCTGTTATTGTTACAACCACCAGAAGTGCCATAGGGATGGAATCACTCAAATTTTTTGGAGCTCACAACCAGATTGCTTCAGATGCTGAATGTGGAACTCCAGGACTTAATGTTTGCCCTGCTGGACTTTGGACTTGCTTTTGTCCCAATCCATTGTATCCTCCTGCTTGTATTTTTTGGAATTAAGATGTTTATCTTGTGCCATTAAATGTTGGAAATGTTTAACTTTCCTTTCATTTGTATAGGGGGTCACAGCTAAGAGTTTGCCTTATGTCTCGGAAGAGACTTGGGATTTCAGCCTTTCAGCAATGATGAAACGTTAAGACTTTGGCAACTCTTGCAGATGCAATAAATGCCTTTCCCATAAAGGTGCATGCATGAATCTTTGGGGGATCCAGGGGTAGAATATTATGGTTTGTATTTAGATGTACCCCCAAAGTCTCGTGTGGTCATGAGTGGTGGGCCTTTCAAAGTTGGCTGAATCTAGCATTTGTGATTGGTTCATTGTCTAGTGCTGGAATTGGAAATGTGAGTGTTGCACCTACCATTGGGCAGGAAGCATGCAGAGAATATAAGGAAGAAAAGAGGCATGCTCTCCTCTCTTTGTCTTTTTTGCCCTTTTGCTTTGGTCACTTTTTTGGTATCTCATGCAACCTCTATGAATGGTTGCCATTGTGCCATGCCACTCTGTCTTTGAGCCACCTGACTATGGACTGAAACTTCCACTAACATAAGCTAAATAAACCTTTCCTTCATTTTGGGCATCAGGGACTTTGTCTCAGCAATGAGAGAAAAGTGACCAAGACATATAGTTGCCATGTTGTACAGTAAAACTCCTGAATTTATTTTTTCCTTTCTAACTCAAGTTCTGTAGTTTTTGAGCAGCATCTCTTCAACATCTCCAGCTCCACCCCTGGTAATCACAATTCTACCCTCTTTTTTCATGTATTCAACAATTTTAGATTCTGTTAGGTGAGATCATGCAGTATTTGTTTTAGTCTGCTTGGTTTATTTGATGTAGTATGAGTTTCACTAGGATCATTCAAGTTACTGCAAGTGACAGAATTTTCTTTTTTTTTTAAGGCAGAGTAACATTTTACTGTGTATACAATGCATTTTAAAAATCATTAATATTTTGTTAGACTTTAGATTGATTCTGTGTTTTGTATGTTGTGAACAGTTCTTCAATGAATGCAGACATACCAGTGTTACTGTTTTTAGGTATATACTCTGTTAATCCATTTTGTAGTGCTGTTATACAATACCCAAGCCTGAACTATGTATAATGAACAAAAAATACAATGGCTGATAATTTTGAAGACTGAGAAGTCTAAGATCAAAGTGCTGGCTTCTGGAGAGGGCCTAACTATCATGGAAAACATCACATTGCATAAGAGCAAAGAGAGAGTAAAGCGTCAAACCCAATGCCAATGATCACTCTCAATGATCATTTCTTGGTCTCTTCATGAGATGGATCCTTCCTGACTGAAACAATTCTTAATGCTGTTACAAAAGAAATTAAATTTCAATGAGAGTTTTAGAGGGGACTAGCATCTGGGCCTGGAATATCAAAACTCATGTCCTCACATATAGAACATATTAGTTTTATCTCAAAAGTCCAAAATGTCTTAACTTATTCCATTATCAAAGTCCAAAGTCCTACCTAGATCCAAATTGGGGTTCAAGGTATTATTGGTCCTGAGAAAAGTATCCCTCTGCCTCTGAACCTGTGAAATTAAAACAACATGAGTGCTTCCAAAATACAATGATGAGGCATGAATAGGACAGCTATTTCCTCTTCATAGTGGGGAAATAGTTATAAAAAAGTGGTTTCAAATATGTCTGAAATCCAACAGGAAAAAAAGGTATCTCTAAAATAATACTCCTTCATTCCAAGTCTTGACTTGCATTGGCCAGCTTTCTGTCTTTGAGACAAAATACTTGATATACTTCAGTTAGAGCAGAAAGGGTTAGTTGTGTCCTGGATCATGATTTTGGAGGATTTAATCCATGGTTATTTGACTTCAAGGCAAGAAATGTCATGGAAGGAGATATGGTGGAGGAAATCTGGTCAATTCATATAACCAGAAAGCAGTGGAACAGGAAGTGAGCCAGAGAGGGAGAGACTAGGGACCAGATAGCCAACAAAGTCATGGTACCCTGATCCACCCAGACACACCCAAAAGCATGATTTCCTAATCCCCTGGATATCTCACAGACTATTCAAGTTGAAAACCAAGATTAACCATCACATGCCTCCTGGACATAGTAGGGTATTTTATTTGTCAGTGCTTATTAGAGAAACAGACTTAATGAAAGACATAAAAATATAGAAGAATTTAAAAAATTGGCTTGTAGTGGATTCCAAAAGAATCAGGTATGGAAAATTGCAAAAGTTCTGTCTGTGTTGGAGATCTGAAGTCACAGGCCTAGAGATCACTCTAGTGTCCTGTGTGAATTCACATCAGGAGGCCAAAGAGTCTGTGATGGAAGGCAGAAGCAACTGCACTGGAAGCCAGGAGATGATCTCCAAGGTGAAAGTGAAGACTAGATATTCTCTGAAAAAACAAACTTGTCTTTCTTCTTTGATTCCCTTTTATTAAATTTAGGAAACAAGTCTACTCAGAGTGAGTTTTCTGTCTTCAGTTTATCCCTTCAGCCACACGCAGAACTATTCAGATCCAATTTAGTTAGACATTTCTTATCCAAGTTGATACAATCAGTTAAGTATCACAAGTGGGATTAAATTTGCAAAATCTTAAGAAACCCTGCTTTACTAGGTTCAGACTATGCAGACCACTTCACAACTTGGAGCATCATATCTGTACTCCTCTCAGATTAGTGTTGAACACCAATAGTTCTACATTGCTGGGGACTTGAAGATAACCCCACTCTTAGGGCTTCACATTCCCAATTAGGACTTTCTTTATGGCTTCTCCAACCATGTGGTCAATCTCTGCCTATTGCCCTATGCTAGTTAATGCATCCTTTGAAATATAGATTGAGATAGTCATACCTCTACAGTTCTCATATTCTACATGCTTGTGGAATTAGTATTACATGGATGTCATCAATGTTTATGGCTTGCACCTTCCACATTATCAGGTGAAATATATCAGACTCACCACTAATGGAAAGGCAAAAATGAGCTGTAATAGAATTTGGGATACAGAGAGTCCAGTGGCCCTTGGTGATTGAACTCTGTGATCTCATGTGTTGTAGGCAGGGTTCATAAGGAAAACAATTTAATTCAGGACTCATAATTTTCAGAACTGTTTTATAATAGTCATCCAAAGGAATCAAATACAAAAAGGTACAGGAAATCTATTCACACACTAAAGACCCAAAGAATCCAGCTGAGGACCTGGATCCTGTGGCAATGACCTTCATTAGTCCAACTGAAGACCTAAGCCCACTAAAATGACTCATGCAATTCTCTTTCATGGATCTGAGTTGAGAAGCCCAAAGATCAGCTGTGGAAGCTAGAAAGTCTTCCAACAGGATGGAAGGTCTAAGCTAGTAGGCTGGGGGATCTGCACTGGAGCCAAAAAATGATGCTCTAAGAAACAGAGCCCTCCCAAAAAGTACCACAGTCATTCTCAGTGACAATGAGGTCCTGAGCTCCTCTGACAATGAGAACAGCCAAGTTCATGCCAGGGAACCAGCACAACACACTCCTCCAGGACATTGAACAGCACACCACGTTTTCCTCCAGAGCCAGGAAGCGATGCCAAAGTAAGGACCAGAGCTCTCCCAAAGCGAACCACACCCATTCTCAGTGACAACAAGGTCCCAAGCTCCTCTGATGATGAGAACACCCAGGTTCGTATCAGGGAAGTTCAACAAACTCCTCCAGGAGGACCAACAGCAAAAGGAGAATCAAGAACACCACTTTTTCCTCTTCAGTTCTCCTTTTCATATTGCTGGCAACAATGCTCAAGTGGGCCATCCAGAACCAGAACCATGCTGATTCAGTTCAGCTGGGTGTTACAAGTTGACCATCCACCACACATGGTCACCCTAGGTCCTTTTCCTGAAAACTTTCCACATATAAAACCTTAGTTCTTAATTTCACAGGTTCAGAGGCAGAGGGATACTTTTCTCAGTATCCCTCTTAGTTCTCTGAGAACCTTAGGCTCAGAGAACTAAGGTTTTATATGTGGACAGTTTTCAGGAAAAGGACCTAGGGTGACCATGTGTGATGACAGAGACAGCCCCAAAGAACTCTAGACCTTTTGAGTGATATTCTCATGGTCTTCATGAATGGCACCTGGTTTCCTCCTACTAACACTGATTTTCTTAACAAATAGTTACTGAAACACATTCTTGGTGATCTATCCCAGATATGCTTTTTAAATTCTTCACATGACCAGGCAGAGTGTGTTCACAATTTTAAGTTTTTCCTTTTTAATTATCATTTCATCTTTAAAACATATCTCTTTCAAATTTTGTTGTATAAAAATAAGGGAAAATGCACAGTATCATCAATGCTTCACTACTTTGAGGTTATTTCAAGCATATGCTCTAGTTTTTTACTCCCAAATTATGCATTCTGTAAAGTACTTGGACATGAGCACAATTCAGTCAAGTTCTTTGCAACATTATAGCAAAAGTTATTTTGCTGTGATTTCTAATGCCTTATTTTTCTTATCCATCAGTGATTCTATCTGAACTACCTTTACTGTCCATGTATCTACCAATATTCTAATCATAAACATTTAAGCAACTTCTAAGAAGATTCAGATTTAGCTTATAGTCCTTTTCTTCTGATCCCTGACCAGAATCACCCTGAGAGTTCTATTTGTTACTATAGGATTTTCCAGCATTTACTTCAAAACTGTTTGTGGTTCTACTCCTTAACCAATTCCAAAACCATTTTCATAATTTTTATTATAGTAATTCTCATTTTAGGGTATCAGTTTACCATCTTGATCCATTTACTGTGGCATACCTGCGACTGTGTAATTAATAATGAACAGAATGAACAGAAATTTATGAGCTCAATGTTCGTCAGGTTGGAAGTACAAAGGCAATATGCTGGCATCCAACAAGGAGCTTCCTGCTGATTAATATATGAAAGAATAAGAGAGAGGAAAAAAGCCACACTTTATATAGTGGCAATAATTCCAACTATGAAAGTATAACTTTCATAATTTAAGCACCTCTCAAAATTAATATTTCTTAATATTATTCCAATAATTGTTTCAACATGAGTGTTGCATGGGAAATACCCTGAAACCATGACTTACATCCAGTAGTAGGGTTGTCATATTGTTTGATAGCTTCTTTTTTAATTTTTTGAGGAGCCGTCAAACTGTTTTCTTTAATGGAGGTGCTAATTTATACTCCTATGGTCAGTATGTCAAAGTTTTTTCTTCAAATTCACTTCTTCTGTAAGCCAGAAAACATACATATTACTCTGTTGTATGATGTTCCTCAAATTATCTACTTTTTTATTCTTCTGACTTTTTACTTCTCAAATGGGCTGATTTCCAATGGCCTAAAGTTTATTAATGTCACTAATCCTCTCTTATAGTTGATCTAATATGTCATTGAAATTTTCTATTGAATGTTTCATTTTAGTGAATTGTATCCCTCAACTCAATGATTTATGCTTGAAACGTTTTAATATTTCTATCTTTTTACTGAAATTCTCAGTTTGTTTATGCTTTGCCCTCCTGACCTTAATAAGAAACTTTGTGATCATTCTCTGCACTATCTATCAGATAAATAGCATATCTCCATTTTATTTATATCAGTTTCTGGAAATTTACCTTACACTTTTTTTGAACTATTTTTTTAACTGCTTTTTCCTTTTTCTTGACTTTTCTATGTTGGTTTATGCACTAGGTAAGTAAATACCTCTCTCCGACTTGTCAGACTGCTCTTCTGTGGAAGATAGACCTCACCATTTAGATTAGCCAGAAAGCCTAAGTGCCTTTTAATCTTTTATGCTCATCCAAACTACTGTCTTTTTTCTAAGTGGTCCCATGAAATTAGAATGTGCCAAGTTCTATCAGTGTCCTGAGACAGACGATTTAAGCACCAGCCTTTTGAGATTCATCTGAAAAAGGTTGTGATGTTGTAGATTTGTTCTATAGTACTTGTTGCCTTCAAGGAAAAACTGAGATCTAAAATCTATTGCCAAGTTTCTCTGTATTAAATTGGGGAGAAAACTTATCTGATAAATATCTGTACTGTCATTCAGCCTGCGTACTCTGAAACTTCAGGGTAACCACTGGACATGTGCACATTAAAAACCACCACTGTTTTCTCTATGGTCTAGGAGACTAAAAAATGAAGATCTCATCAATTCCCAGGACTATTTAAATAAGGAAGCAGTCCTTATGTAAGAAACTGAGGACCTGTGAGTGTTTGAAACAGAGACAACTTCTCTGGAAGAATCTGGAAGCCCAGAATGATGATTGGAGTCAATTGGGAGATTAGACATAGGATGTGTTCATGGTCCCATTCAGATTCTGGAGCCCTGTTGTTCATCTGGCTCATTGGCCTCCAGATGCAGGTTGGTTATAAATCTCACTCCCAGGCAGCAAAGGGAAACCCCTTTCAGGAGGAAACCAGATAAATTCATTTTCTCTGATGTTTCAAGAGGGGTAGAGCTCCTGAAAGTTTTGAGTATCCATTTAAAGTATCTCTTTATGAATGCTTAGTCATATTTACTCCAAAATTTAGATGACTAAAAAACTAAACCTTCCATGAGGAACCATAAAAACTTGGAGTACTTTATTTGCAGTTTTGGAAATAATTCTTTCTCTTGATCGTTCCGTATGCAGGGATACATGGATACCTATGTTTAGCAGCACAATTCCTAATAATGATTCTTAGAAATGGCCTATATGTCCATCAACAGGTGAATGCATAAAGAAATACATTTAAACAAAATGGACTACTACTCTGCCACAAAGAAAAGTAATCTTGAGTATTTGTAGTACTTTTCACTACTTATGGAGACTCTGGAATTTGGAATTTGTTTTTCAATTGTAAGGTTTTAGAGTCCATGGTGTGGATTGTGTCCAAACGTGTCTCAGATTGTTCTATCCATGTTAATATGACTGTTTTATCAACTGCCTTATGTGTAAGAATCAATCAACGAGTTTCCAGTTTTCTGTCATAGGTAGCTGATCCATATGTTCATCTGATTTGTCTTTGGAAGACACCACTCTCTTAAATAAGACATCAATTAATGAAAAATGCAGAATGCAGAAAATGAAGCCATCCTCAAATTTGAAATTTATATTCAATTTTATGAATAAAAATTGTTATTTAATATGACCTTTTGGAATAAATAGATT
>RJWM01010136.1:0-65017 GCA_004363535.1 Dasyprocta punctata
CTAAGGTTTTACAATGAACTTGGCATTAAATAGGAATAATGCTCAGTTTCTGAGACCAAAATTTCTTTTTGAAAAAGGAAATGGAAAAAGGATAGCTGGAGAATAAGAACAAAAGAGAAGAGTAAGAAATAAATTTATCCAAGGAAGTATAAGACTGATACACTAAAAACTAGAAAAATTGCAGAAAGAAATTACACACCTAAACCGGGTATGGTGGTACACGCCTGTCATCTCAGCACTCGGGAGGCTAAGGCAGGACAACTACTTGAGTTTGAGACCAGCCTGGGCTACAAGGTGAGTTCAAGGCCAGCCTGGAAAAAAAGAAAAGAAAAGAAAAAGAAAAAGAAATTACACACCTAAATAAATAGAAAGACACCTCAGGGTGACACATTGAAAGATTTAGATTATTAACATGGCATAGTACTGAAAGTGATTTATGGGTTTATTATACTCCCTTTCATAATCCTAATGACTTAACCAGGTATGGTGGCACACAGTTGTAATCCCAACACTCAGGAGGTTGAGGCAGGAGGATCACCATGAGTTCAAGGCCAGCCTGAACTACATAGCAAGACTCTGTCTCAAAAAAAATGAGAGGGGAGGCTGGAGATATAACTCAGTGGCATAAGTGCCTGCCTGGCAAGCACAAGGTCATGAGTTCGATTCCTGGTACCAAAAAAAAAAAAAAAAAAAAAATTCCAATGGCTTTTTTTTGTTCATTTGCAGAAATGGAAAAGACTATTATAAAATTCATATTTGATTCTAGGGAAACCCAAATAGCCAAAATAATTATGAAAAAGGAGTAACCAAGTGAGAAGTTTCACAATTCCTAACTTCAAAACTTTGAAGAAAAAAAAAGGCCACTGGTAATCAAAATGGTTACTAGTGTAAGGATCTACATATTGATCAATATATCTAGTAGAATTGAGAGACCAGAAAAAAACCTATTGCATATGTGATCGATCAACTGATTTCAATAAGGGTACCAAATCCACTCAGTGGGAACGAATAGACTCTTCAGCAAATAATTCTGGGACAACTGGATATTTACATACAAAAGAACAAAACAGTCCCTATTTTGCAACATATATTAAAATTTACTCAAAATAGACCAATGACCTCCATATAAGAATTAAAACCACAAACTTCTAAGACTCTTAGAAGAAATATTTGAATAATTTTCATGACATTAGAATTAGCAATAAATTCTTAGATATGATCCCAAAGCACAAATAAAAAAAGAAAAACTAGATAAAATTTAATTTACTTAAGTGCTGGGAATTTAGCTTAGCAGCACGAGTGTCTGCCTGGCAAGTGTGAGGTCATGAGTTCAATCCCTGGTACCAATAAAATAAAATAAAATAAAATAAAATAAAATTACTTAAAAACTGTAGCACCTCAAAGAAGACTGTCAGGAAAATGAAAAGACAATGCACAGGATGGGAGAAAGCTATTTGAAAAACATGTTCTGATAGAGGTCATCTGGTATCAAAAAATCTATAAAGAAGTCTCATAACTCAACACAGAGACAAGCAACTCAACTGAAAAGTCAGCAAAGGGCTGGCTTCCAGGAAGATGGCAGCATGGTAAGCAGCAGAGTAAACAGCCTCCCTGAGAGATACAGTCCAGATGCTGGAATATAGCATCGTGGGGAAGACAAGAAGGAAGGAAGTGGGTCCCCTGGACCCAGGAAGAATCTAAAGCGAGAATTGAAGCCCACAGAAAGAATAAAAAGAAAAATTTAAATGAAGAAGAAGGCGGTAGCTGGTGGTACCTTCACCTAGGGCCAGACCCACTATGCAAGAGGAGTTACTGGATCCTGGGGACGCATGATCAAGGTGACACGGTGGTGGTGACCCTGGAGGCCTCTGCAAAGAGAAGCAGCATTGGAGGAGAGTGGCAGTGGCCAGAGCAGCAGACCTGGGAGACTGACCTGGCTGACGGTGAGTACAGAGGACTCAGTTCTCCTGTGGGAGACAGTGATTGGTCAGGAACCATTATGGAGTCAGGCTCGATAAGCCTGGAACCAGAACTGCTCCCAGCTTCCTCCAGCAGGTCCTAGCTAGGCACAGACCCGTGGAAATTGTTGGCACTGAGCCCTGCCTCTGCACACATTCTAGGGGCCATCTTGGAGGTTCCCTGCGGGTAGCCACCTTGGTCTGGAGGCAGCAGCCCCATGCACACTCCAGGGGCAGTAGTGGAGGATCCCCACTGGTGACCAGCCCAGGACTGCAGATGGCAGCCAGCCTTCCACCTGCACACACTCCACCAGCCATCTGGGAGCCAACGCTGGCTGGGAAAAGCAGCAGACAGCCCTGCACCAGCACACCCAATGGCCACCATCAGATATCCATAGTCAGTACTGGCTAGAAGAACCAAACAGTTTTGCTTTAGAGAAATTGTAGCCAATGCAGGAAGTGTCTGGGTCCACAGTACCCATTTGTCCAGAAGAACACAGGAATGAAGCAAAAGGCAGTCTCTGGCCTCCAATCCAAGCAGAGCAAATCCAGGAGATGCAAACACACAAGAGATTGGGAATCACACACCTGAAGTTTCTGAAGTGATGGCAGCTGAAGTAAAGAAACAACCTCATGAGGCTATAAAAGAAATTAGAACAGAAATACTAACTCAAGTGAAAGAAGAAATGAAAAACATAATAAAAGAATTACTAAACATCTCTAAAGACATAGATAAAAAATGGAGGAGCATAGGAAAATGAGGGAAACCTTGAATGAACAATATAAGAAAGATTTAGAATACATGAAACAAAGTCAAAGAGATACCCAGGAAATTAAAAACTCCATTGAAAGTTGGCAAAACCACTTGAAAGAGACTGAAGATAGGCTTTCAAACCTTGAAGACAGGTTGTAACAATTCAGTGGCAGCAAGACAACCCAAAGAAACATAACTTAAGAATTAAAGGTGTGAGTGAAAAAGCAGGGGTCAATACAAATAACATTAAAAGTCTATTTACAGAAATAATTTCAGAAAACTTCCCAAGCATGGGAAAAGGAAGTGACATTCAGATAAGTGAAGCATATAGAACTCCAGCTAGCCATAACCAAAATAAATCTGCACTCAGACATAAAATAATCAAGATCCCAGAAATTCAACACAAGAACAGAATATTAAAATCTGTTAGAGAAAAGAAACAGATCACCTATAAAGGAAAGCTCATCAGAATCACGACTGACTTTTCAACACAAACCATCAAGTCAAGAAGAGCTTGGAGTGAAGTATTTCACATCCTGAAAGAAAACAACTTCCAACCCAGATTGATGTACCCTGCAAAACTATCTTTCAAAATTAACGGAGAAACAAGATACTTCCATGACAAAGAACAACTGAAAGAATTCATGACCACCAAATCAACCTTACAAAGAATACTGAAGGACATTCTAGAGAGAGATAAAAAAAGACTATAGCTCCAGAAACAGTGGCAGAGGGGTATCACTGAGTGGGGCAAACAATTGAATGGAGAGGAAAAGTAGGCAGCCAACGGCAGGAAAATAGCATATCAGAGAAGAGGCAGTGCATGTTTGGCCATAATCATTAATGTAGATGGCCTCAATTCACCAATAAAAAGAAACACAGGTAGAGTGGATCAGCAGACAGATCCATCAATATGCTTTATAAAAGAAAGAGGGTTCATAGACTGAAAGTCAAAGGAGAGAGAACAATGCTCTATGTGATGGGGAACCAGAAAGAAGTGGGCGTAGCTTGCCCATTAGCTGCATAGTGGACAAAAAAGATATGGCATTTTTATACAATGGAAAACTACTCAGCTATAAAGAAAGATAACCTCAAGGCTTTTGTAGGTAATTGGATACAATTTAAGATCATGTTGATGGATGAAATGATCCAGAGTCACATGGGTGAACATCACGTTGTCTCCCTAATACAAAAAACTAAAGGAGTCAAAATACAGAATACATATTATAAAAGTGAAAGGGGAGAAAGTGTCCAAAAAGGGAAGACAGTGGCCATTGTTAATCTATTATTATGATTTGAATCCCATATTGTTTTCATTGTTCTGTTCAGTTTGGTTTTATTCTGTTTTGGTTTGTCTAATTTTATTATATTTGATGGCATGGACAGCTATTTCAAAGATAACAAAATACACTATGGTAGCCATTATTGATTTCCTATTACCTTGTTTTGAAAAGTCAGCAAAGGACTCAAAAGGACATTTCTCTGAAGAAAATACACAAATCTTGATAAGCATATGAAAATACAAAATTGGTCATTGAAGAGATGTAAATCATAATAACACCAAGATATGCCAGGCATGGTGGTGCACACCTCTAATCCCAGCACTCAGGAGGCTGAGGCAGGAGGATCATTGTGAGTTCGAGACAAGCCTAGGCTACAAAGTGAGTTCAAGGCCAGCCTAAACTGCATAGTGAGACCCTGTCTCAAAAAATAGGGCTGGGGATTTAGCTCAGTGGTGTAAGCATCTGCCTGGCAGGTGTGAGGTTTTGAGTTTGATCCCTAGTACCAAAAAATAAAAATAAAAATAAAACACCAAGATACTGCTTCAAGATACCTATTAGAATAGCTATAATTTATTAAAAAGACAATAACAAATGTTGTTCAGGATGTGGAGAAACTAGAATCCTCATATACTGATGGTAGGAATGTAAAATAGTACAACAGCTAAGGAAAATATTCTGTCAATTTCTCAAAAAACTAAACATAAAAGTACTACTTATCATAGCAGTATCATTCACAACAGTCAAAAGTAGAAATATCCAAGTATTATTCAGGTGACTGGATTAACAAATTATGGAATGTCCATACAATGGAACATAAATGAAGTTTTTGAATTTACCTCAAAAACATCATGCTAAGTGAAAGGGACCAGTTACACAATGCCCAGTTCCAATTACATAAAATGTTTAGAAAAAGTTAGACCATGAACATGGAAAAATTAGTGGTTGCCAGCGACTGGAAGCAGGGGAAATTGGAAAATAAAGCATTAGGGTATGAGATTCTATTTTGAAGAGATAAAACATTTTGGAAGTGGATGTAGGTGTTGGTTGCACAGCATCACGAATGTCCTAAATGCCACTGAATTGTGCACTTTAAGATGGTTAACTTGGTAAGCATTTTAACTCGATAAAAAATAGTTCAGCAGGACAAGGATGAGAACACTTTGTAACCACTGGCAATTATTTTGTGAATGTACATTTGCTGATACACAGATATTTTCACGGTCTTCATTATGAAATAAATTAGGTTGCAAATTAAATAAATTAAATTTTCAAAATCTATGATTAACAAATTAAGAAAAATAGAGGACAATGCGAAAACAAAAAAGAGAAGGACAGAGGAGAGAGAGCGCACAAAAGAGAGAGAATGAGCGAGGAAAATAACAGAAAACAAGAGGAGGGAGAGGAAAGAAAAAGATTAAAACAACAGGGCAAAAAAAGAAATATTAGAAAAAGCTAAAGCAAAATATTTTATGTAGAGTAATACCGAGTGTCAGTAGGGTGTGTGCAGAAAGGACAGGGCAGGAGTGCTCTCCTATAGGACTGACAGGAGTACAAACAAGCATAGCCACTTGGAACAGCTCGTCGAGTAGTAATAAAGTAAAAATGGACATAATTCTGAGCATACCTCTGGATGTATACCTTTGAGAAATCATCATACATGTGTCTCAGAAGTCATGCACACACACACACAAATAAATTAAATTTTTAAAAAGTCATGCACATGGCATTAGGCATCAAAATACTAGAAATAAGCCCGGTATGGTGGTACATGCCTTTAATCCCAGCACTCAGGAGGCGGAGGTAGGAGGAGCATTCTGAGTTCAAGGCCGGTTTGGGCTACAACCCGAGTGCAAGACTGGCCTGAGCTACAAAGTGCGACCCTGCCTCAAAAAACTAGGGCTGGCCACCTTGCAAGTTCCCACTTTTCCCTGCCTTAGACCCATCTAACCTCATGGTTTTACTCTATAAAAGTCCCTAGAAATGACAGAGTCTTTAGCAACCCACTCAGGACCCCTTCTGTCCCTCAGACAGAAACTTTCTTTCTCTCAATAAATATATTCTGCTCAAAACAAAACAAAACAAACAAACAAACAAAAACTAACTAGGGCTGGGAGTTTGGCTCAGTGGCTTAAGCACCTGTCTGGCAGGTGCCAGGTTGTGAGTTCGATCCCCGGTGCCGCAAAAAAAAAAAAAAAAAAAATTACTAGAAGTACTGATATAGTTAAGGGGATGAATACACTGATAATACTATAATCATATACAAACATTTAAAAGAATAATTTATATAAATGTGTATGTTAATGGAACAGATACGAGTTGCAAGCTATGTTGTTGTTTGAAGATAGTTCAGAAATATAGTATATGGCTTTATATTGATTTATTATGTATATAGTAAAAATAATAAGATGAAAGAGAGAAAGCACTAGGGAGCATTATTGAGGGAGTCACAATAAAGGACTCATGGAGGAGGAAAGAAATGGGAGAGGAGAGAGGAGGGGAGCTGCGGGGAGGGAAACCAGCCAGAGAGCACTGCAGCTGCAGACAGGGGCAGCTAGCAAGCAAATACAACCCCAAACCCCAAGGGCTGAGAAGGAGAAGCAGGTTGCTGTAACGGGAAGGAAAAGGAGACACTCTGGTGGCTCACATTAAAGCTTTATGAGGATAAGCTGATGAAGAGAGACATGATTTAGTACTTCACTCGTTCCTAGGTCTTTACCAGAAACAGTGCTGTGTAACTTGAGGTACAATTGTGTTTCTGGCTAACCACAGCCGTTTCCATCAAGAGAACTTGAAGGGCGTGAAGACAGGAAGCCCTTGGGTCTCAGAACCCGATCTTCCAAGCAGATGTGCAGCCGGTAGTTGCAGGGAGTCCTGCACGTCCTGGGACACTACTCCAGCACAGTTTTTGTCTCATGGAGGAGACTCTGCTATGCTCAAGGGAGGGAAGAGCACATGAAGCTTCGAAGAAACAGAAAAATCAGAACACACCGGGGCAGGAATATCTAACACAACATTCACCAAAGAATGGACTGCACTCAACGCTCGCTTTCACGATCTGGGGGTGAAGGAGGAGCCTAGGCATGGATGAGCTGGTCCTCTGCTTAGAATTTCAAACAGCTGCAGTTGACTTGTTGTCTGATCTGTGTTCTCACATGGGTGCTTGAGCTGGGGAGATTCTACTGCCGAGGTCACTTGGTTGAGAGGATTCATTCTTCTATGCCTGTAGAATGGAGGGCCCTGCCAATGGCTGGCCAGCTGTTGGCTGAGGCTGCCTTTCACCTCCTGGAGGGCACCCACACTTCCTAACCACAGGGGCTTCCCTAGCAGCGGCTTACTTCATCAAGCCTCACAGGGAGTCTCAAGAGGCAGTTTGCTAGCAAGAGAAAGCCTTTTATGATGTGTTGTAGTTGCAGAGTGGCATCTATCACCTTTCCTACCCTATTGTTTGGAAGCAAGTCACCGTCCCACCCACACTCAAGTGGAGGGTGTCCAACCAAAGACCAGGTGCTGCCCATCCTTGGAACCACCCCAGTGTCTGTCACATAGCACCTCTGTCATTTCTGAGGTTTTAATTGATAACAGTCCTGAATACAATCCTTAAATTTTTAAAATGTCAAGCACTAAATAAGAAGTCAAATCTCAACCCAGATTACATCCGACCTCAGAGTGCATAACTTTCCCACTTCTCTAGCCGTATTTTAAACTTATATGCCTACACTGGACTGCATAAATTTGGCTTAAGCTGGGTTTCTAGCCTTTGAGCTCAATCCCAGAATGAAGAGTAAAGGCAAAGGTCTGAGACCTCAGTGGTTTCGAGCCATTTACGGTGTATAGGATTTTAATATTTTTTGACGCTTAGTTCTAGTATCAATAAAAGGGAGTTGATTTGCCACTTACCTTCATTGTGCTTGCAATTACGCTGTGGCTCAAAAGAGGCGCCGACTGTTCATCGGTTCCTGCCATCATTGTTACCAACATTGTTGAATAAAACGGAATGACCAAAAAGTACAGTTGAGGAAATTTTTGCATAGGTTGTTTTTCACTGGTCACCTAAATAAAAACAAAACTTTGATAACAGCACAAGAAGACAAATTGCACTTGATTATTGGTTTAAACTGCACACATTTGCTTATTGCAACCTTTGTGTCACTTGAGTTTTTTTTTTTTTTTCCTTTTATGGAAATTTATGCCCTCTCCCCATTTGCTTTTTTTTTTTTTTTTTTTTTTCGTACCCCTGTCCATGGATTTGGATAACGTCTGAATTAACCCTTGTTCTATACACACAAATATTCCAACCCCTCTGGTCATTTCTGTCGGGTTTGGCTCGGTGCGCGTGGAGAAGGGGTTGAGGAGGCCAACGGGCAGCTGATTTTTTATTCTATTGGCTCCTCGGCTTGCTGCCTAGAATAACAGCGAGTATTGGACTCATTTTACAGCCGAGAGCAGTGCGCTCTTCGCGAAGGACGGCCCTGGAAACTTTGCTTCGCAGCGGCCACCAGGATCCCCGGCAGTGCCGCCCCGCGGCGGCCGCCCGGCGTGGGTCGCGCGTCCGGGGCCGTCTGTCCCGCCCGCCACCCCGGGCCCCCCCGAACACCGCCCCGAGGCTGCGCCGGCTGCGGGAGGGCGCGGGCTCCGCCGGGGCTGCGCGCGCCGCTGGGAGCCCCGCGGGCGCGGGGTCGAAGCTCAGCGCGGCCGGCGCGAGAGAGGTAAGGAGGGGACCCGGGGAGCCGCGCCCGCCGCCCTCTCAGCGCTCCGCACCCTGCACCCGGCGGCTGCCTCGGCAACTTTGCGGGCGCGGCTTCCGCCCGGCCCCGCCCCGGGGTGGGAGCTGCGAGGCCGAGGACCCCGGGGTGCAGGTCCTGGGCCGCCCGCGCCGCTGCGAGCCTGGGCCGGCTCTGAGGCCGGCTCCGCTGCGCCCGCCCGGCCCTCCCGCGGGCCCCTTTGCTCCGGCACTTGCAGACCCCAAAAAACAGCCAGATTTGTAAGGGAAGAAAGCGAGTCCGGGGGACCCCGGCGGTCTTGGGGTTCACCTTGAGAAAGTCCTGGTTTCGCCGAGAGCGCCGCCACCCGCGAGCGCGCGCTGGTGAGCAGGCGGGGGTCGGGGTTTGCGCCCGCAGTTGGGCAGACACGCTGCTCCCCGAGACAGCTCCAGTTTGCTCTAATTGGGGAGCCCCCTGCAAAAGAACGAAATGTGCCAACCACTGACTTTCCTCATTACAGAGTCAGTTGCAGTGGGATAAGTTTTGAGGGTCTGTATTTTGGAAAAAGGTTAAAGGTACAGAATCAAAATACAGTGAGAGGATAGGACAGTTTGTTTATGTTTTTGTTTTGTTTTGCCAGGAACTATTTGGAAACAATTTTAAAATAGTGCTTTTCTAAGTGTGTGTATCACATCCACAGAAAAGTCGTTGTAGAAGCCTACTTTTGACGTAATTTGAATAACTGAATTTACTGACTTTTCACTCCTAATTCTTGTATTGTTATTTTTGAATTTGCAAATCTGTAAACTGCAGTTGAATTTTATGGCATCCTTTAAAAAATTAGTGGTGCCTGTTCGCGTTAAGTTTGTGGGCGTTTTTTTTTTTTTTCTCTTGTTTTTAATTTGAGGAACTGTTGGATGAAAATATCGCTTGTGTGGTAGTACAGTAACTTGGCATTGTTCTCTGTGGCAGTAGAAAAACGAAATGAGAGCTACATAAAAATTGGATCTCGTTTTGCACATTTGTGAAATGAAGAGACTTAGCCTCTCTCAGATCCGAGATAATCTCTAAGGTTCTTCCCTGTCCGTAGAATTCTGTATACATCTTCAGGTGATGGGAATACAAATATTAATTGAAATCTAGAGTAAGACAGTATCTGCCCACAAACTTTTATACATTTAGATAGAAGGCACTTGATAGTTGAGTTTCTTTAGTCGTATCAGTCTCTTAGAATAGCTGAACCATTGTGCGTCCTGTGCTGTTACATGGTTACATGTACTAAATAAAATGTTACTAAATAAAAATGTGTTGTGGACCCCAAGTCCCATCCTCCTTGCTACGGGACTAACAGAGTTGACACATTAGAGCATTCATGTCGGCTTATTTTGAAATAGTCTACAGGAAACATCAAGAGTACTATGAAGCATTTGAAGCATTTACTAAAATATACAAGAACACAAAAGTAACATTACAGACTAGAACTTTCAAAAGGAGATTCCAAAAACGTTTGGAAAATATTTATGGTAACTTTGCAAGCCTGAAAATTGCAATTGAGGTAGTTTTGTAATGATGCTATTGGTCAGGTGGAATTATAGCCTATCGGAGAATGAATTTGCCTCTAATTAATAGGTGAGTATATTGAATCAATTAGAATTTTCTCCAAGGAAACCACAAAATGTTTCTCCCTTCTGTCTGAGCAGTTACAGGAAAATGTCTAAAGTGAAAGTTACAACATTACATTAAGTAAATAAGTAACAAAAAGTTGCTGATTTAAATCACCTAGAGTGTAACAGTGATGTGTCCTCCTCCAACCTGGAGACCCAGGGGTTAATTCACGCTTTCCTGAAACAACTTGTCATTTTGTGTTTCCTGACTGAGTCAGGGGTGGGGTCACCGTAGAAGGGGTCCTGGAGCAGGACCTCCACCAGGTACAAGCAGGTGGTGGAACTGACAGGAGAATCTCCATCTCTTCCAGCCTCATTCTCCACTCTGAGCAGTGCAGACGCAGGGGTGCGTCCCTCATCTGAGAACTGCAACTCCAAAGTGTGAGCCTTTTTGGGTACTGAGATGATGCTAAAGCTCTAGGTTTTGGAGCATTTCAGATTTGGGATTTTCAGCTTAAAGATGCTCAACTGGCAAAGTTTATGCAAATATTTCAAAATCTGGTGAAGTCTATGCAAATAGTTCAAACCTCCGCCTCCCCTCAAAAAACAAAAACCTGTCTGAAATGTGCAACACTTCTAGTCCCAAGCATTCTGGATAAGGGACACTTAGCCTGTAGTAATGTTTAGGTCACAGAGCTGCTGGGACCCCTAGGTGGGTCGGTGCTTTTGAGATCTAGTGCCTGCGTTGTAGTATGAGGTAGCACAGCTAATCTTGGTTCTCCCGGCCTTTCTTGGAGGTTGTCTACTGACTGAACAAAATGAACGCTGAGTGGTGGGGTACAGTGTTGATTTCAATTTTAGAAATTTTTTGTTTCTTTTTGGTTTTTTTGAGACAGAAGTGCAGGGTGGCCTTGAACTCACTATGTAGTCCAGACTGGTCTTGAACTTGTGGCAATCCTCCTGCCTCAGCCTCCTGAGTGCTAGAATCATAGGCATGTGCCACTACACCCGGCAATTTTCAGAAATTTGATGTAACAAAAACTTGGTATCTGTTGAGTCTGGGCATATGGGTAATGGTTTATTATACACTATTTTTTCTATTTTGTTTATGTTTAAAATTATTCATTGGAAAAATATGAAGTGCAAATCTATAAAAGCACATGAGACATTTGTAATTCCACATTTCATTTTTTCTTATATGTATTTTGAGTAGTATATGTATTTCACATATTTAAATATGGATACACTCATTATATATAGGGACTGGGTGAGCAGAGAATGGTCTAGAGAAAAATCCATAGTGATCTTCAATGTTTTGTGGATTTTTTTCTTTATTATGAAAAAATGTAAAGAAGATACGACATTGTTGATGTTTGCTCTGAATGTTGGGTCACAGATTTTTATTATACTCTTTGACATTTTTGTCTTCAAAATTTGGAGCTAGATGCAGTAGTATACACCCATAATCCCAGCACTCAGGAGGCTGAGGCAGGAGGATTGACATGAATTTGAGACCAGCTTAGGCTACATAGTGAGTTCGAGGTCAGCTTGAACTACTATGCTATAGCAAGACCCTATCTCAAAAAAAAGAACAAAAAATAAAAAAAGAAAAAGAAAAAGAACTGGGTATATAGTTCAGTACAGAGTTCAATCCCCATTGCCACAAATGAAGGAAGGAAGGAGAAAAAAGGCAAGGAAAAATTAATATAAAATCACCTTATTGTTTTCTAAAATCATTATAAAGAATACAAATAATGTAGATAATATACATATACAAAGAAAAAAGTAAGAATAGTTAGAATCCTACCATTCAGGAATACTCACCTGCAATACTAAGTAGTGAAAATATTCTTTATGTCTTTCTTTGCATTTGTGCAAAAAACATATTGCTAGAGGACAGAAATGGTTGTATAAAAGATAGGTTTGTTGAATAAGCAAAAGATCGTTAGCTTGAGTTTGTCTCCCTACTTTGAGTTCCTTTATAACAAACTGCAGCTTAATTTTGTATGTGAACAAATCAAAACCTAATTTAAGAGTTTTTTGTTTCGTTTTGTTTTGTTTTTGTAACACATAGCAAGGTTTCAACCAGTCACAAAAAGCTGAGTTTTAGCCAATCACAGGCAGTCACCTCACCACACCACCCCAATCAAGGCACATATGCAGCTGTAGCCAATCAAATGCTTTCTCTGCTTGCTTCCATCTTGGGCTTATAGAAGTTTGCTGTTTGTGCTGCTAGCTAGGCTCTGAACCTCTTCTGATATTAAGTACTGCCTGACTCATGAACTGTTTTTTGCTCAATGAAACACTACAATTTAAAGGTTTTTTTCCTCTTCAAGGACAATAATAGAGATGTTTTTAAAAATAAAAATTTAATAACATTTTTAATAAAAGAAAAAATGATAGTCAAAACAAAGGAATCACTGAACTTAACATCAGTGTTTTCTACATCCTGAGAGATAATTGGTCCTGAGCAAATCTTCCAAATTAAAAAAATCCCTGGACGCATTTCAAGATCAGCTTGTTTAAATTTACATGTATTAATTTAGGCCGTCAGTGGCTACCTGTTAGAAGTGATAAGGCATTGGCACTTTTATTGTATACTTCCTATAGTGTCACTATTCATAGCTCAATTTTTTTCACATATTTATTTTTTGATGTGAGATGTAGAACACTTGCATTGTTTTATAAACTTCATTTCACATATTACAGTATTTAGTCTTAGTTTTATAACCCAATAGAATCATTGTTGGCCTCAAATAGCAGCTTTAAAATTTTGGTTCATTCTTTGACATTTTGTGATGATTGGGATGTGCGTGTGTGTATTTCCAAGAAGGGGTCGTCTATGTGCCTTTTCATGTTTAGAATTTCCATCTTTTATTCTCATGTTGAATTACCATTTGGTTAGTTGTAACATTGTTTTTTTGTTTTTTTTGTTTTTTTTTTTGTACCAGGGATCGAACTCACAACTTCACGCCTGCCAGCAGGCACTTAGGCCACTGAGCTAAGTCCCTGGTCCTATTTTTTTTGAGACAGGGTCTCATTATGCAGTTCAGGCTGACCTTGAACTCACTTTGTAGCCCAGGTTGATCTCAAACTCACAACAATCCTCCTGTCTCCGCTTCCTGAGTGCTGGGATTAAAGGCGTGCACCACCACACCTGGTTTAGTTGTAACATTTTGAGCCGTGGTTTCTCACCTCAGAATCAGGGAGCCCTTGCTGCGTTAGTCTGTGGCATCTATTGTGACTGCGCAGAAATCTGACAACAGCCTCCAAAGTTTTCTGCATGTAATTGACTGACTTTTTCTGCCTGGAGTCATAAAGTGTTTTTTTCTATTATTGAGGTTTAGTAACTCAGCAAGGCTATTTCATAGCTAGGTTCTGTATCAATTTTTCATGGGAGTTGTACATGATTTCTATTGGAGTAATCTGTCCCTAATTTTAGGATGATTTTTTTTCCCATTATGAATGCTTTCCCCCTCCATTTTGTAATTCTGTCCTTCAAAGACATCAACAATTCTTACAATGTCTTTTGCCCTCCATATCTATTATAGTCTGTCTTAATGTCTACTGTTCTCCTATATTCACTGTGGTGGTTTAAATGATTAAAAATGTAACTCATTTACAAATGAAAACCTGGCATGGTATAAACAATTATAGATCAGGAATAAGGACATTAGGATTCTAAATTGGCCAAGTGTTTCATAAAGGGTTTTCCAGGCTTGAAACATAGGAAAATAACCACCTCTCTTTCCTGCTCCCAGTATTTTTGGAGCTATAAAATGTTATATAGAGAGTACTTCATACAGGTTACTACTCAGCAGAGTTCCTTGTTATTACCTATTGTATTTCCCTTTCCATTCAAGATAGGGAGGAACGTTGTTACAAATCAAGTTCCAAACACATGTTACATTATCAGAGTTCTGGAAGCCACAGAGCATGAATGATAGATAGTGCCTTGTTTCCTCTGATATAAAAAAATTTCATCTGGCAGAAGACAAGAGATAAATGCAAACATGTTTAAACCGTCTGTTTGGCATTGTAGGTTGTAAGTTTTGTTTTCTGTTCTTTGTGTTCAAGTTTCAATGAGATCTTGGTAATTTTTGGAAACTCCCCAAGTGGTGGACTGTCTTTGCCCAATACTTGTTAGGATAGGAAAGGAAGTTTACCATAAAAATTCTAACCTCACTGTGGAGGAAGGGTAATTGCTGACAATAAAATTTTGTTTGCGAAACAAGAAAACTAACCATAAAAAGGTGTGAATGTAGTTGACTTAGTCTAGATTCATTTCCCCTAATAAGGAATTTAGGAGCGCTGAGTTCTCAAGGCTGTGGATTGGCAGCTGGTAGCCAGAGCTGGCCCTTGAAGCCTTGCCAGTTTACCGTTGGCCTTTCAGTGTTTGTAAACATGTTACTTACCAACAGTTCAAAATCAGGAGAGTCTCATAAAACCTAGATTTCTGCCTTATCTGGAACAACCAGATGATCGGACAACCTTGGGCTCCCTCACTCACTGGAGCGTAGGAGGGCTGCACCCTTGGGTGGGCACGAGTGGTCAGGTGACTTTCCTCTTGCCACCTTCCACGCATTTCTGTTGGCTGACTGATTTCTGCAGGAGCCGTTCGTGGGTCCCCTGGCAGTGAGACCACAGGTTACTCCTTATGTTTCAGTGAAGTAAACTGAGGCCCGGAGAAGTTAGTGCCAGAGCCAGGAATACGGTCCAGGTTCTTTTGTGTCTACGTCTGCACTTCTACTACATCATGCTACCCTGCTCTTTGATCATAGCCTGGGACTCACTTTTAAATAGAAAGTTCTAATTTCCACATCCATGGGTATTATCATCCAATACCAAGGATTGATTTCTGTGTAACTAAAGAAATCTAATGATAAAATTGACTGAAGTGTTAATATTTATCAAAATCTTTGTGGAACCATGACTTTAAAACAAACTTTTAAAGCTATAACTGTATTGTAGCAGGTATTTTTGACAGATATATTAAATTTCACCATTAACATGTGCAGTGACATCAGTATAGTGAGAAATTAAAAGATCAATGTGCTGATAAAATATTTTCATAAATTTAATGAAAGAATGAATCTTATTATCTAATGAAACAGTGAATTTCAGTTTTGGGTAATTTTTGTCTTTATATTTAAATTGATAAGAAAATGATAGGTTTTTTGGTGGTAAGCACAGGAGTTTCAGTATATCCTTTACAAATGATTATTTTGTTGCTCGAGAGTTAGAAAGAAAAATACTACATATGCATTAGTTTATCCCTGGATAAGCCTATAAATCTTTGCTGTGCAAAAACAGATATATCAGTATTTAATATACTTCTCAATTGGCACATATAATGTTTGAAAATTTGGGTACTTATGTTGGTCTTTGATAGAAGTTCTAAAAACAACTTTGCTTGCTTTTTGATTTGTAAGATTTTAGAGTATCTTTTGAAATGCAGCATTTATTTAAAATTTAGTATGCAACAACTGACTAAATGATTTTTAAGTAGTTTATTTTTGTGTTAAGTATACATTTCACTATATAAAATAGATCTCATAATTTGGAAACTGGGCTTAAATAGTGTTGACATTTGAGTTTCACTAAACTTGAAGCTCCACGAGGACAGGGATTTGAATTATTACATTATTTTAGTGACTCTGAGAATTAATGATATGGTCAGTCATGTTGTGATGGGTGTTTTGAAATTAAGCATGCTTCAGCACAGTTGGTATATTAGGGAGCAGTTTGAGCAGAATTCAGCCTTCGTGTTTGCTCCTCCATGAAAAGACAGGGTGAACACATTACACTGTGAGCCGCTGGACTACGCCACGCAGGAATATACAAAATGCAAAATCGCACACGTCTCAGACATCTACCAGCTACGCTGGTTCACCATACCTTATCTTCCAAGTTCATGATTGCTCTCTTTCACACTTGTGACCTTTCCTGTATACAAACACTCTCATTAAACATCCCAAGCATATCTAAACATTGATTTTTAAAAAATGTGCAGACAAAAGGAAAGCTTTAGCATTGAAAAGAAGCTGGAAATAATTATGCATTGAAAGAATCAGGGGACTATGTGGTATCTCCCGAGCTGCAAGAATAAGGGCATAATCCATGTTGCAGATCATTAGAGGCCGGGCTGCAAAAATAAAATAAGTCTGTGGTAAGAATAAAGCATGAGGTAACAACAAGTTTTAAAGAAATAGAAGAAATGGACGTATTGTTGGGTGTGTGGACTGAGACTAAAGCATGAACAATCTTTCCCACCATGAAAGAGAAGGAACGAGCCTCTCTGAACACTGTAAAAGAAAACTGTCACACATGGCACAAGCGCTCCTTTTGGCCCTATCTATGGTTGGCTGGATGGTTAGGAACATCACTAGTTGTCAAATTCTGTTGAGCTCAAACAAAAGAATTTCCAGCATGGATAGACAAGTAAGTTGAAGATGATACAAAATTTCAGTGTTGACGAGACAGATATCTATTAGGAATGCATACCTCCAGGAACCTACCTTTCAAGACTAGAAAAAAATGCCCCCGGATTTAAGACTGTGAAAGAGCATTTTTTGTTACTTCTTCCACCACTTCACCTTGACTGAGAGACCACGGCCCTTCTTGTGCCACTTCTCAGAGCAAGCAGAGAGTCTTTTTAAAGGTTTGGTCCTGCATTTAACATATTTAAAACTGTGCTATTGTCTTTTATTCCTCCTTTTTTAAAAGGTGATGCTGGTGAAGATTTTAAGTATTATATCTCTAACCCAGTTTTCCTCACAGTTTGGTTTCTGTTGCACAGTTTGTGCGGTGATTTTTTTAGGGGCACATAGGATCTGTGTTACAGCAGAACAGACTGTAGTTCATTAAAAGTAGCATAGAAGTGGGAAGCATCATATTAGTGGGACAATACGCGTGGTAGCTATCATTCCCCATCCTAAAGGAGTCCAGTTGTGACTGTAAGCCAGAAGTGACTCCCCTGACCGAGGTATACGGTCCACCTGATTCTTTAGCCAGAAGACAGGAAAAGATTATAGCCAGTTAGCATATGTGATCTCATCAGCGCTGTTTGCCAGAAAAATACCTGAGAACCTGACTTAAAGATAGAAAAAGTGGGCCGGGGATTTAGCTCAGTGGCTCAAGCGCTTGCCTGGTAAGTGTGAGGTTGTGAGTATGATCGCTGGTACCAAAAAAAAAAAAAAAAAAAAAAAAAAAAAAGACTGAAACAATGAGTGCATTTGCTGCACATAGGTCCCTCAGAGTCATGGGAAATGCAGTTGTCCGCTTTTGACTTACGTTGAAAAATAGACTGTTCCCGTGACTGCCTATCTTATGTCCTTCATTGGGAAGTCAGGAATCCTCTCCGTAAGCATGATTACATGATGTCATAGCAGCTGCTAAAAAGAGAACAGCTTCCTGCTTGTACTGTTAACCGTTTTCAGGGTGTGGAGAAGCCAGAAAAACTTGAACAGAGCATGGCAATTACTTAAAGCAGTTCAGTGGTGAGCTTGAGAAAGAGAGGTTTACTGCTGCTGCAGGGAACTGTTTTGGGAACAGCACGACTGACTCTACCGCTGTGCCCATCTTCCCTTCCTCTGTGCCTCAAAATACTGGGTGTGGCAGGACAGGTTTGTAATCCAGCTGCTTGGGAGGCTGAGGGAGGAGAATTACAAGTTGAAGCTCAGCCTGGGCAGCCTAGCTTACCCTGCTAAAAAGTAAAAAATAAATGAAAAGGCCTAGGGATATAGCTCAGTGCTCCCTGGGTGCAGTCCCCAGTACTATGGGGGGAGAAGAGAAGTAAACTCATAGTTGAATCTAAAACTGAAGGGAGAGAACAAGAATGTTGCTGACTTGTTTCAGTAAGTCTTTGTATTTAGACGCAGCTGTATTGGAAGCAGCATGCCATGTCGGCTAAGAGACTAAATCTGCTGTATCATCTATGTAATCTTTTTAACCTCCCTGCCTCGGTTTTTTTCATCTATAAATTGGGAACAATAAAAATATCTACTTCAAAAAATAGCAAAGAAGCCGGGTGTGGTGGCGCACGCCTTTAATCCCAGCACTCGGGAGGCTGAGGTAGGAGGAGCATTGTGAGTTCGAGGTCGGCCTGAGCTACATAGTGCAACCCTGTCTCGAAAAAAACAGGGCTGGGAGTTTGGCTCAGTGGCTTCAGTGCCTGCTTGGCAGTTGTGAGGTTGTGAGTTTGATCCCCAGTACCCACAAAAAAAGAAAAAAAATTGTAAAGATTAAATGACATACTATTTTAAAGTCTTCAGTAAAGAAGATCTTAAAATACATTAAGTACTCAGGAAGTGCTAGAGCTATAATGGCAAACCTTTTAGAGACTGAGTGCTAGACTGTAACCTCAAACCCGTCTGTTTATCAGGGTTCCAACCCTGCGACTGAACCTCAACACTGAGGTTTTAGATTAGAAAAACAACTCTACAATAATATCTTTTGTCTTAAAAGAGACCATAATAATACACGTGCTATAGGCTTGCCACCACTGTGCTGGAGGCTGGTAGAGCATATGATTGAGAAGGTGGCTACAGATAGTGCACTAATTTCTCATCACTCACCTCGTTTTATCTGGGTGAAGTCACACAATTAGGGGAATTACAGAACTATTTGTTATAAGCTTGTTTTATGGGCCGTATTTTGAGTGTCAACCTCAGGATGTGTCTGAAAGGTCAAGTGTTTGCCTATCTGTATGGTTGAATTTTACAAAAAACTGACATGAAAGTCAACCAAAAAACATGATATTCCAGGAGTTCTGGGGATTGGCACATGAATGTTGTAACTGTGAATGGAAAGTTGCGCTAGTGTTTAAGGGCTTAACAGTGTCGGGGCTGCCTGGCTCTGTGAGAGGAAAATGTAGCTCCGAGGTGCTTCTGGGAACCACAGTGATTTCAGTAACCCCAGAAACTCTCCCGATGTCTTATTTTCAAGATGTCCCTTACAAACCATTCTCAGGTGATTTTCTTGATTTAAATCTACGCTGGATTCAGTATTCACTGTCTCATAGACTTATATCCTAAGTCTGTCTAAAACCTAGACTCAGGGCTGGGGATTTAGCTCAGTGGCTTAAGTGCCTGCCTTGGCAGGCACAAGATTGTGAATTTGATCCCTGGTACCAAAAATAAATCAATAAATAAAACATACACTATTAGCTTAATGAAAAACCTCAAGTATAATCAGTAGTCATAATTCTGTGTGTATGATTAGTTTTGTGGTTGTGTAAAAAATTACCACGAGCCGGGCGTGGTGGCGCACGCCTTTAATCCCAGCACTCAGGAGGCTGAGGTAGGCGGAGCGTTGTGAGTTCGAGGCCGGCTTGGGCTGCAACGCGAGCGCAAGGCCGGCCTGAGCTACATAATGCGACCCTGCCTCAAAAAACCAGGGCTGGGAGTTTGGCTCAGTGCCTTAAGTGCCTGCCCAGGCAGGCACGAGGCTGTGAGTTCAATCCCTGGTGCCGCAAAAAAAAAAAAAAAAAAAAAAAAAATTACCACAAACTTAGTGGCTTAAAACAACACAAATGTATTACCTTAGTTTCTGTGGGTTAGGAACAAGGAGCTGTTGAACTGGGTCCGCTGTTCCGAGACCTCCCAAGCCTGCGGACAGGGTGCGGACCTGCACTTCTCCTTTGGAGTCTGGGATCCTTGTCCAGGCCCTCAGGTGACGCAGAACTCAGTTCCTGGTGGAGATAGGACAGCTTTCCAAGGTATCTTGCGAGTTATCTAGTTAGTTAGGGACTTCTTGCAGCTGATAGCAGCTGCCTTCAGGTGCTGTCCTTGGGAGCCCCTAGGCAGTTCACACCCTGGGTGGATGTTTGCCTTCCTTGGCCTGTGGCAGCACATGCCTGACTCCTAATCCCTCTCCATCCTGTGGTGGAGTCCTACCTGATATAACAATCAAAGGAAGCACTGTTCCACAGTTTTCCATACCTTGATCTCCAATTAGGAGACCATCCTATCCCATTTACTGGTTGTGCCCACCCTCAAGGAGAGGGAATTAATACCCTGGGCTTCGTTAGGGGTTTGAGGGCCATCCTAGAATTCTGCCTACTGCAGTATATGATAAAGTAAAAGATCAATAATGGTTACAAATAATCAAATGTACTGGGGTTTTAGCTCAGTGGCACAAGCGCCTGCCTGGCAAGTGCGAGGTCGTGGGTTTGATCCCCGGTACCAAACAAAACAAAACAAATCAAATGTGACTTCAGCCAAGACCTGAGAATCAGAAAAGGCCAGCAGAGCCTGTAGGCATGTTTTCCAAACATCTCAAGGAGACTTAGAACTCTCACGGGTAAGGAGAATCAAAGGCATACTCCAGCCTTTGGTACATAAAGGCCTAATGGTACATGAAGACTCTCCGTGAACCATATGAAAGCATATGAAATCAAACGCTGGGCCCTCTGAAATCCAGAAGAATACAGTGTAGTTTCCGGTATAAAAATTAAAAGATTGGGATTTCCAATGTACCCTATGAGATACCATCAGATGATATGAGAAAATTAGATCAATTAATATAATTGCTTGGGAAACTAGAAGTCTTCCAAGGCAAAAAGAAAAAATATGCTTCTCTTGGTAGGGTACAGGTGCCAAGAGCTCTAAGGAGTTGGCCACCCCTATAGGCAGAAGCCAGATGGTGACATCTATGCCTTTGGTAAAATCTGACTATGGCATATGAATATTGTAGCCAATGTCATTTACATTTATATCAACTCTTTATAATCTTGGATAATTCTTCCATATTTATTCATTTATGCATTATACATATTTTGTATGCATTATACACATTTGTACAACATCATGCCAAGTCTTTTCGTTTCCGCTGTTACTTGGAGGTTCTAAACCAGCATTGTCCAATAGAAATAAAATGCCAGCACATATATAATTTTAAATTTTCCAGTAGCAACATTTTTTTTTAAAGTAAGAGCAGGTAAAAATAGCTTTAATATGGGTTTTAATTAAACCACTATCGTGAAATGCAATCCACATATAAATTATTAACGATATGTCCTTTACTTCTGTGCTATCTGTGAAATTCATGGTGAACAACTCACCTCTGTTCAGACCAGCCACACGGCGGCTGACAGCTAAACATTGGACCACACAGCTCTGAAGTCAGTCACTTAGCTTCAGTTCTCATTTCTCCCTATACGCAGTTTCTGGAAAACTTTGCAAAACTCAGGTTTTATTCAGCAGTGTGTGTGTGTGTGTGTGTGTGTGTGTGTGTAATTGTTAAATCTCTATCTTACCCATTCTTCTGTGAGTCCTGCTAGACCAACAACATCTGATTAAACATGGCTAAAACTGAATTCCCTTTTTCTCTGATTTCTCTCCTCACTTCCAGATCTTGTGTTTCCAAAAGGTCTTCAGCCCTTCTCTATTCCTCTGTCTCAGCTTTTACTTCTTCCTTCCAGTGTAACATCTTGTTTCTTTTTTGCTTATCTAACACCTAAAGATTGACTCATGTATTGATCATACTCCACTTGGGCTTCCTGATACATTAACCTGTTTGTACCAAAACTATATCCCAATCGCAGGGTTTTAAAATCTAAAGCCTTGTTGTCTTTTATCAGTGAACATTTATTAAAGACCCACTCTAATTCCATTTTAGAAGAGAAGCATTTCAAATGCATAGTATGTATGTATGTACGTATGTAAGTTTTCTTTGTTGAATAAATTGAGCAGAATGGTGCACACCTGTAATCCCAGCACTCTGGAGGCAGAGGCAAGAGTTTCACAAATTTGAACTCATCTTGGGCAACTTAGAAACTCAGTGAGACACTCAAAATTTTAAAAATTTTAAAAATAAAAAAATAAAAGGACTGGAGATGTGGGGATGTAGTTTAGTGTGAAGGCCCTGGCCAGTACAAAAAAAAAAAAAAATTCAAAAAAACCAAATTGTGATGCCACATAACAAAGACCATTAAGACTCACAGTCTAGAAAGTGTCTGTCAGGCTACCTTCTGAAAAATACTTACAAAACTTGAGCCCTTTTGGAGTGATGCGTGTGAGGAAGGGTAAGGGAAATGCCAGCTTTCACTACTGTAATAAATACCCAAGATAAATCGTCTCGAAAAAGGCGGATTTTTGCTCTCAGTTTCGGGGATGTCAGTTCAGGATTGCGTTGCAGTTGCCCCCTGTGGAGGCAGCACTTCCTGGAGAGAAGTGTGCTGAGAATCAGAGTCGCCCCCCTGTGACAGTGGGAGAGAAAGAGAGGAAGGGGCCGGGGTCCCGTGATCAGCAGGCCCGCCTCCTGACCACAGTGCCTTTCCAAATCCTTAAAAATAAGGATTAACATCCAGATCCTTTACTCTGCAGAATGTTTTGGTTGCCCCTCCACATCTCTTAGTTCATTGCTCGCTCTTTCATTCCTTTGTTCTTTCTTTCTTCCCCCTTTTTTTTTTAAAGAGGTTTTTGTTTCATTTTTGTGGTGATGGGAATCAAACACACGCGGGGCAAGCGTTCTGGCCCTGAGCTGCTTCCTTAGACCTCATTCATGATTCTTGACCCTTCTTGCACATCAGAATCCCTGGGAAGTGTTTGTGGGGAAAAAAAAGGCCAACTCTTGGGCCACATAACAGGCAATTAAGTAACAGTCTTTGAATCCCACTTCAGTCATAAACCTGGTGTCAAGACCTGTAATCAGCTTTGCCACCCAGCTCTGTATTTTGACCCATGTTTGGAATAATCTACTCCATGTAATAAAGACTCGCTATTTTAGAGGTAAATTGTCTTCTTTCATTTCCCAGCAAGACACCAGGTCTAGGAAAGTTACAATCAGCCAGTCATTGAGGGGCACAACTAAGACCCTTTTTGAAGGCAGGAATGCAAGTTATCTAGTCCGGAGGACAGAGTGGTGAGCTAATACCACATTCCTCTCCCCGACAGACAACTGGAGCCAAGAGCACCACACAGAATAATCAGCATGGATGAGGGCCAGCTAGGAGTGGACAGAGCTGAGGTCCTACAGATAAGCAAGGGTGATTCAGAGATCGTTCAGTAGCAACATAAAATAATGGCTCTCAAAGTTTAGTGTGCATGAGAATCAACTAGGGGCTTCTTAGAGAGGGACCTCTGCATCCTACCCCAGAGAGTCTGGCTCACCTATTCCAAGGGAGGTCTGAGAAGGACCAAGTTAATTCTGATGTAAAATGATTTGAGGATATCTGATGAGAACCATTATATGCACTCATTTATGGTAGAAAATCACTATTGGTTTCCAGAGACTGGCTGTCTGACCTCTAGAAAGTGAAGGTAGGTGGGTTGGTTATTGGTCTATATCTACCACCAACAGGAGGTCAGAACAGGGGATAGATAGGGAGCATAACATGAGAGATCACCCTGGCAAGACTAAATTTAGAATTCACAATTTAAAGATTGATAGCAGCCAAAATGGTTCGTGTCCGTGTCTATCTTCAGTTGTAATTATCTAGGGTAAAAAAGAATTTTTATATACTCTCCCAGTGGTCCAACTCTGTAATATTCAAGCAACAAGTATAGTGGTGCTATTTCTATATTATTTTAAATTTTTGAAAGACTTTCAATAATTTTCAAATAATTGTCTCTCTTGATGTTTCTAGTACCATTTCAAGTGGATAGACTACGTGATATTTCCTGTATTTTACTGATTTGAGTAAACATACCCATGTTCATCTGGGTAACACCAAAGAGACCAAGGTCTACACATTCACTGAATCCATATTGTACTATATAGCGGAGGCAGAATACTATGGAATAGACTGTGAACTTTGGGCAATAGGCATACATGGCTGATATCATAATCCTATTATAAGCAGAGCAACTTCTTTACTTTCTCTGAATTTCAATTTTCTCATTTGTAAAATGCAGAAAATAGTACCTTCCTCATAGAGCTGTTAAATGAGATAATTTTTAAAATATGGCTGACATGAACTGGTTGAGTAAATGGACTACCTTGAGGATAAGTAGAAAAAAACAAGAAGATGGGGAGTTAGCATATGGAACACATACTGAAGTTGGGATCTGATTCTAATTAATGAGTAGAATATTGATGGAATTTTGAGCTGGTGGGTTGCCTAGCAACCAAAACTAACTCAATACCAGTGGCTACCGAAGTTGTTGTTTTTCATCAAAGCAGTAATTAAACTGCTCTTAAGAAGCTCAAGGTTGTAAGCAGATGAAAGATTCCTCTGTAAATTTGGGGTTATGCCATACAGTCTGAAAAAAATGATACCCCAAGTTCTCAGTGTGTATGTGCTGAAATATCTTGGAAGTAGGGATTCACCTCACTTCTATGCCCCTAAGGGACAAAAGATGTTAGTACCGCCTGTGTGGGAGACGGGGGGATGGAGAAGGCAGAGTGCTTGCACTTCTGTCCCCATGTATTAATTCAGTCAGCATTCATTGAGTGCCAGGGGTCAGACACACAAAGTCATCTGTCTTTGCCCCTACTGCCCTTTAGAATTTCAGTGTCCAAGAGAGGAATCCATCCATGTTAAACAATAATATAGCAAATTATCTCAAGAGTGGCTGTCTGTGTCTCCAGCAGTATTCTAAGCATTATGTATTGAGCAGTAGAAGGAGGTATAGCAAGTTTTAAATATCCACTGATAAGATTTTTATTTTCCTGGCAAACTAGTCCTGAAGGAATATCATACTTTGGATTCCCAGCACATTCATATAGCCTGATTCACAGCCTTGAGTGGCAGCCTTGCCTGCTGCTTGCGAGGGCTGAAGCTGGGCAGAGGGGGCCTAGAGCTTCCACCCAAATGGAAGTGACTTCTATCACATCACTCATTTACCTCAACCCAGGGACTTCACTAGCCTGCGTCCTGCTTTTCTCATTTGTAAGCTGAGCATGATGATTTAGATTCTGCTTCCTGTGGGCAATGAGTATGGTACAATGAGGTGATAAATGTAAAAGTTCTGAGCAGATAAGTGCAGTTTCTGAGCCATTTGCTACCAGGTTTATATTGCTGTTCACTGAACATGTTTGTGTCTCCTTTTACATTTCCCGTTACTTTATAACTCACAGTCTTCCAATTTAAAAAGAGAAAAAAGCGAGCATGATCTTGAAGCCATTGTTTCAATTTGCACTGAATTTTGTCTCCATCATTTGCAGCTCGTTCTGCTAACTTCTTTTGCAGGGAAGATCAACTTTATTGCTTCAGGAAGAGATCCATTGTGCCCCTTTGGCATTTCAGCATTTATTTACACACAAGCATGACTTAAGGCCTTAAGGGCCTTCAAGGCTGGCAGTTGGTCGATGAATCATGTTCAGCATTCATACAGTGCTGCTGGCACTTACCAGAGGACTGCGTCTGCTCATCACCTGCCCCTGTCAGTTCTCCCTCTTCTAATAAAGTACATTTGTTTTGGTGATGGAATAAAAATACACCAAATGCAGAAGGGCTGGGTGTGGAGTAATTTAATCAGGGCAAGTCAGCACACTAGAGCAGTATAGTGTTAAGGATAGAAAGATGGTTTGGTAGCAACTTGATGAGTCACAAGCAGACTGGGAAGGACTGAGCCGGAAACATGGTTCCTCTTACATCTTCAGGAATGTGGGGGCCTCAGTGGATCCCCCTGATCAAGATTTATCAGAGGACAAGATTTCCATAAGTTCCCTTCCAAATTACCACAAATGTTTTACATGGGCTTTCCCTATCAACTTCATTTTAGCATTTTATTGAGGGTTATAAATTTTTAAATAAGTTCAAACCAAAGTTCAGAGTTCTACTAGCAATTCTTTTGAATACTGGCTATGTTCAGTATCCTGAAGAATTGATTGATTTTAAAATACCCTTCTTTTAAGAGTAAAACAGCAGGGAGACTGACATTTGCAGATTGGCATTTCATAATTCTTACTACTCGTTGCATTTTTAAAAACTTTTCTTTGTTGTGACAATCTGATAGTATAGAATTTTGTATTTTGTTTAGAAGGGGAAAAAATGGAACATGTTCAGGATTACCAGTCTGCCTTGAATCTCAATATCTCGCAGATGGGGTGGGGAAGAGAATAATCAGGGATCTGCATAATACTTGAAATGTATTTGAAAACATGTACAAATAACCAATATAACTGTAAGTTGTAGGTCTAAGTCATTTTTCTCTCCTCTCTTTCCTTGTTCCCTTTTCCTTTCATCCTGATTATCCTGGCAGTGTTCTTATAGTCATTACTTATTGGGAAAAAGAATCACTACCCAAGAAGAAAAACCAGAAACTTCAACGACAGCAGCCTCTTTATTTCCATTTCTAGTTCAGTGGGTGATCACACTACCCCTTTTTTATTTCAGCCAAGTCATTTTCATCTCTGTGTGTGTACTGTTTTATTTCAGTGGGACAAGATCTATGATACCCAATACTCTATTAACAGGTGTTCTGGAAATAACCTATTTCAAAAATAAAACACTAAATATAGCACACAAGTTCAAGGCTTTTGAAGGTTATTGCGGTTTTTAAAACTAAACTTAATGAACCCTTTACAGTGCAGCCATTCATTGTTAGGAAAGCTGGTGGTAAATGATACGTATGTCCTGCAGTTCTGTCATTATGGCTAATTCTCTCCTGACTCAGATCACGTATTAGCGTTTTTGCCATATGGCTGAAAGGGTAGAGAATATATGTGCAGAGGAAGTCTCAGTAACATTTTTGACCATGGACTAAATACATATCTGAGTAGTTGGAGAATTAGTATTTAGTTATATGGCTGCAACCTTTAACCTGAAATAACTACTAATGCTGCAAAATTATACTCTATTTATTTTTCAAGTCATTTAAATCTATGAGACACTTGCCTAGTGTATAATGTGTCCTTGAAATCTGACTCTTACTTATGTGTTTCTTATGTCTATTGACTTAGTAGAGCTCCTTTTCCTGTCAAATTTAAAACATCTTTCACATTCAGATGCAGCACACGAGCACCAAGTGCCAAAGCACTGGTCTGCGACTGACCACTGTGTGTCCTCATAGAAATGGCTTCGTCCCTTTGAGCCTCAAGTGTTTCGTGTGTAAAGAGTGAAAACATAGCATTGGCCAGTTGCCCTCAGATGGGTAGACCATGGAAGATCATGAACTCACCCATCGGATCTCATGAGGAACTCGTTCAAAATTCAAATGCTTGGGCCCTGCACTTGGGCGATTCTGATTAGGTGTATCTGGAAATAGCCTGTGAAGCCGCAGTTTTAGTCATTTTCTCAAGTGAGTCTGGGACACTGAACACTGCCATAGAGACCAGCTGATTATAGAGTCCTGAGCTACCCTGAAAAATAGGTAGCTTGCTAATTCTAACAAAATGCTTTTCTGTGATAGAAATTTAATTAACACTCAGCAGCACTGATACTTAAAATATTCTAACTCCATAGAAAATGGGAAGTCGGTTTGCATAAGTGATGCTGTTGGTTCATTAAATACAGTCCTTCTTTATTATTTTGGTTTGATGAGATCATTTATCCTTTTTGTTTCTTGCACAGGAAATAGCAGAATATTTGTGGACTAGGTCTAAATCGGGAGCCTGGATGAATGAACTTGAAACCAGCGTGGAATTCTTAAGTTTTTCAGCATCCATACCCACTGAACCTTTGCTCCTTCTGGTTTTGTGAAGATGGAGCAAAACTCTGATGATGGAAAGCAAAAGCCTTAATTACTTGCTTCAGTAGCATCTAAAGTCATTTGAAGACGGAACAGACAGTAGCACAGCCATGGAAAAGAATGCCAGCTTATGGAAGAACCTAATAGATGAGCACCCGGTCTGCACAACCTGGAAGCCAGAGGCAGAAGGAGCCATTTATCATCTTGCTAGTATTTTATTTGTAGTAGGTTTCATGGGTGGCAGTGGATTCTTCGGGCTCCTTTATGTCTTCAGTTTGCTGGGGCTGGGTTTTCTCTGCTCTGCAGTGTGGGCGTGGGTAGATATCTGTGCTGCCGACATATTTTCCTGGAATTTTGTACTGTTTGTCATCTGTTTCATGCAGTTTGTTCACATTGCATATCAAGTTCACAGCATAACTTTTGCTCGAGAATTCCAGGTGTTGTACAGCTCCCTTTTCCAGCCCCTGGGGATCTCTTTGCCTGTCTTCAGAACGATTGCTTTGAGCTCTGAAGTGGTTACTCTGGAAAAGGAGCACTGTTATGCCATGCAGGGGAAAACCTCCATTGATAAACTCTCCCTGCTTATCTCAGGAAGGTCTGTACCCTCGGTGCTCGAGTGTCTTTTCCTCTAATTAATCCTTCGTGTTTCTTTACTGGTCACCCATCTAAGTAGAGCACATTCCTGGGTGGCGTTTAGCACCCTTGGGAAAGTCTTCGAGACAGACATCATGAATTTAGAGTATAGAATTATTTGCTTGAAGTAGAAAGTAATTTCGAACCTTACTTTTTTGACTTAGAAATTGAATGATGTGGAACTTTAAAGTATGAATTTATCTGGATGTGATAGCTGATCACTGAAAGTCAAGAAAAGTATGATACCAGCTTCAGTTAAAAGGATACTTATGCTGGGAGGCAGACTATTTTAAATAGACTGTTTTGATAGGGCATTCTTGTATCAGAGAACTTTCAATTTTATAATTATCAAATTTATTTAATAAGTTTTAGCATTTGTCCATTTATTGGAAGTAGGAAGGAGAACCTCAAGAATACATATACATATATATATGTATACACATGTGTGTATGGGAAGTAAACAACAATATATTTATTCAAGTATTTTAAAAATTAAAACTTTAGTTTACATAGCAGATATCCTGTATGTTCTTAAATGTTCTCTTGCTTAATTTAAAAGTCTTCATTGAATGTATTGACATTTTTATAGAAGTGTAATATTCACACATAAATGGACACGTATTATAAATGCACAACTTGAATTTTCTGGTGAGTTTCACTGAATAGTCCAGATTCCTCAGTGAGGACATCAATGCATGAATCTCATAAGGTATTGTGTCACTTACTGTCAAATACAACTTTAATATTTTGCCCTTCAAAATTCTAAAGGACAGAAAGGTCATCAGAGATCTGAACTACAGTTCCCTTCCCACGACCCCATCCCCACCCTATTATGTACTCTCTCTTTCTTCATAAGTGATGTTCTTGTATTTTGATAGGATCAGAGTGACGGTCGATGGTGAATTTCTGCACTACATTTTCCCCTTTCAGTTTCTGGATTCTCCTGAGTGGGATTCACTGAGACCCACAGAAGAAGGCATTTTTCAGGTGAAGAATAACTAGACCACCCAGTTAATGCTTCCTCCTCCAAACCCACAGATAAAAAAGAATAATTTATATTGAACTTTGGGGTGTACTTAGAAACATCCATGACTAGTAAATTCTGTTTGACTCCTACAGATTAATGCCATTTTTTAGATTCTACAATGAGGAAAACAAGTATTTGTGCTATGATCAAAATATACAGTGAATGTTTAAATTTTAACATGTATTATATTAAAAGACCCAGTGCCACTAATGCCCCTGAAAACACTCTCCATACTTCTAGCTCTTCCCCAGAGTCAAAATGAATGACCATGAGAGGTAAACATTTTGAATGAATTCAGGCATCAAGGAAACCGGGACTGCGCAACTGAAGACTGTAATTTTTTTGGGTTTTTTTTTTTTTTTTTCCGACAACGGGGATTGAACTCATAACCTCGCGCCTGCCAGGGCAGGCGCTTAAGGCACTGAGCCAAACTCCTGGCCCTGGTTTTTTGAGGCAGGGTCCACTATGTAGCTCAGGCCGGCCTTGCCCTCGCGTTGTAACCCAAGCCGGCCTCAAATTCACAACGCTCCGCCTACCTCAGCCTCCCGAGTGCTGGGATTAAAGGCATGCGCCACCACGCCTGGCTTTTTGTTTTGTTTTGTTTTGTTTTGTTTTGTTTTTGTACCAGGGATCGAACTTACAATCTCGCACCTGCCAGGCAGGTGCCCAGTCCACTGAGCTAAATCCCCAGCCCTATTTTTTGAGACAGGGTCTCACTATGCAGTTCAGGCTGGCCTTGAACTCACTTTGTCACCCAGGTCAGTCTCGAACTCACAGTGATCCTCCTGCCTCAGCCTCCTGAGTGCTGTGCTGGGATTAAAGGTGTGTGCCACCACACCTGGCTTGTAATATTTTTTTTTGTAGCAAAGTTTTTATTTATTATTCAGATTAAGTTGAAGGTAATTTGACTAGATTTTCTATTTCAGTTTTATATGCAGTAGATTGAATCTACATCCTTATCTCTCATCATGTATTAAACAAAACTTAAAATATTTTAAAATTTAAATTTCACCATATTTTTTATCATGCCTCTTAAATGATAAGAAGGGACCTGTGGTAAATATTATTAAGCTCTCTTTTATGTAACCATATTTTGAAATTAAAATATAATCACTGAGATTTGACTATAAATTAAACGTTGTCAATATGGAGGTTTAGAAAATACCAGTACAAAAAACTGCACTTAATATTAAATGTATGATTTTCAAACTTAATATATTGATGTATTTCATTTATCTCCTCTCCTCTTTTCTTTTTCTTTCTTTCTTTCTTTCTTTCTTTCTTTTTTTTCTTTTTTTTTCCTTTTTTTGAGACAGGATCTTGCTATATAGTTCAGGCTGGCCTTAAACTCACTGTGTAGTCCAGGGTGGTCTTGAAGAGTAGGAAACCCTCCTGCCTCAGCCTTCTGAGTGCTGGGATTACAGGCATGCACCATCACTCTCAGCTTTGTTATTTTCTAGCAGTAGAATGCTAAGCTTATGTTACAACTGTGCTGTCATATCAGGTTTTGAAAGATGATCGTTTCAGTAGGTTCTGTTTAGCATGCTATACTGTTTTCCTGTGAATGTGTGTATATATGTATATACAAATTCATGTATACGTGCAAAATAGACATATAAGTTCTTTTTTGTACTACAGAAACTAAATTAGGGTTCAATGTCCACAATCTCAGAACTGACTTGTATGTACTTTTTTAATATTAGCCAACTTTATTTTATGTTTTTAATATCAAGTACCCAAACAGAAAAACAAGTAAGCTGGAGATAGGCACAACATTATGATATGACGATCATTTCTTTTTTGAAGTGAGAATAGCTTATTGGATGCCAGGAAACATTGGTCCGGAAGTGGGATGTGAAACGGACGGGAGGGGGAAGGGAGCCAAGGGAGGGCTTGCAGTCCAGTGAGCTGTCTGTGTGGGCGATGGGAGGTGAGCCCCAGAGGGACCTCCACGTTATGATTATTATAAATTATATAGGCAGTCAGAAAATTATGTCGTTTTATAGGTATTATAAATTGCATATGTAGTAATAAACTGTCATCTCTTTTCTGTTGCTGTTTGACAATCTATTGTGGTTCAGTGAGATTTTAATCTAAACAAGGCAGCAAGTGAAAGTCATTTGAACTGTGGGGCAGAAGAAAATGCAGTTGGATTTCTTGCTTCCTAATCTCCATCCCCATGCGGCCTTCTGTTTTTCAGGTAACCCTCACAGCGGAAACTGAGTGCCGATATGTGTCTTGGAGGAGAAAGAAGTTATATTTGCTCTTCGCTCAGCACCGTTACATCTCGCGCCTGTTTTCAGTTTTAATTGGCAGTGACATAGCAGATAAACTGTATGCCTTGAATGACAGGATATATATTGGTAAAAGATACCACTACGACATTCGGTTGCCCAATTACTATCATATGTCAAGTCCAGAAATGCCCAGATCGCCCCTGACAGAACCGTTTTGGAATTCCAGGCAATACTGTAATAAATGACATCAAAATCTGGAGTTTTATTACTATTGTAAAAAAGACTCTTAATCATTCCCCGAAAGGCATAGTAAAATACGGAAGACTGCGCTCGCTAATATTTTTATAAATCAAATTCAGAGGCAAGATGCCAATGCCAGATGTTTTCTTCATCTCAACTTCTGCTTTGCAAATAAATTTTACAAATTTTTCCTATATTTCTTAGTGTTATAATTGGGGAGAGGGATGAGTAACTGAGCAGTTTGCTCTTTTCTGCCTCAGAACTGGGAGAATGAAGTTGCCCATTCTCAAATATTTGCTTAGATTTTCTCAAATGTTTCATCCTGCTTGGTGGACTTGGCATTGCTTCTCAGGAAGCAGCCTGAAAGTGTTCTCAGAATGAGAGTGGATTGTTAGGGTTTACATGAGCATTTCCAGAGCTCAGTTTTTTTGCTACAACCTCTGAGGAAGGCACAATGTATTACTGTGGTAGGCTGCAATTATTTATTTTTACGTGTGAAGTTACTTGATATGACTAAAATGTAGAATAAATGCAAGAGCTAATATGCTAATCTTGAAGACTATTTTCTTGGTAGTAGGTTCTAATAATTTTTATAATAGTAATTTTTATAATAGCATTCAAAAAGTAACATTACATGGAAAATGAAACTATAGAATTAAAAAGAATGCCCATGAACAAATAGTAAAAGTTCTGCACTATATATCCATTTCACAGGTTCAGTTAAAAGAGCAAAGGTAAGTGGTTTGACCAGACAAGGAAGGGCTCCTGATGAATGCTCAGCCCACCATGCGCCCACACCCACACTGCCTTCATCCATCCCTGCAGCCTGATGAAGAGCTGAAGAAAGTGACATCGTTAGTTGTAAATATGACCCCATCTTTGGTTTTCTGAAGACCATGGGTAGTCTGTGCTCTTTAGAAGAAAGATATATTATACATTTAACAAATGATTTTTTAAAATTCTTTCATTTTAAAGAGAATAAATTAAAACAAAACAAAACAGAACAGAACAAAGCAAATCAGAACAGAACAGAACAATGCAAGCAACACATGCCTTCAAAACAAGATGACAGGAAATCAACAGTGGCTACCATAATGTCTCTTGTTTTCTTCGAAACAATTGTATTCAGGGAGCAAGGAAAACAGATGATAAATAAAAAAATTATGGTTGAAAATAATAGTGCCACAGAGAAAGACAAATGAAAGAAGATAGATAGGAAAGGACATTGCAGTTTTAACAGGCTGCTCAAGAGAGGCCTCAGCAAGAAGGTGATGTTTGAACAAAAGCATGAAGAGGCAGACATTCCATGCAGGTAGATGGGGGAAGAGCCATCTGGGCAGAGGGTTCAGCACATGAAGTGGGGAAAGTCAGCAAGGGACATGAGAAGGAACAGCAGGAGGCAGGAAGAACACCAGGACGGCGCGGCGTCCCATACAATGAAAGTATTTCAAGACGAAGAGACTGATGATCTCAAGTGTGGGCAGAAGTCAGGTAATAGAGAGTCTTAGAATAAACCACTGGGTTGAGCAACGTGGAAGTCACTGGTGAACCCAACACCAGCAACTTCGGTGGAGTGATTTGGGATGCAAACCTGACAAAAGCAGGTTAATAAAGGATAGGCGGTAAGATGTTGAAACAGCAAGCAAGGCTAAGTTTCTCAAGTGGTTTTGATGGGAAAGGAAACAGAAATAATATTGTAAATGAAAAGCAGGGTCGACAGAGGTGGTTGTTGACATTTTTTAAGGCAAGAGAAATAACAGTACATTTGCATGCAGATGAGAGTCTTCCTGGTGAGGGGGAATCCCTTGGAGTGCAACTGCTGGCAAGAGGGAGATGTACCAGCTTGTGAAAGCTCGCTTGTGATTCCTTCTGTTTTCTATGACCTAGAAAGCAAAGTCAGCAAGAGAGATGAGGGAAGAAGTGTTGGAGTGATATAAAGGATACTACATTCTTGGTATGTTAGCATCTGCACTGAGTAGGACAGCATGACAAGGTCTGAATATTTGTGTGGATGCCTACTGAGCTATTCAAGTTCAGCATGGATGAAGGCAACAGCTGGGATGTTTTGTTCTGTCTTTGGCCACACAGACAAGTTTTAGCGGTGCAGTCAAATCCCTCAGGAAGTACCTACTTGCTTGTAAGGAGGAATTTAGGTTTAGAAATTTTTGTGTCTTTTACACTTAGTGGTGCTTGCCTGTAACTCCAGCATTCGAGAGGCTGAGGCAAGAAAATCACGGTGAGTTCTAGGCCAGTCTGAACTACATAGTAAGGCCCGTCTCAAAAAAAAAACAAAAAGGACTTTTTGGTATTAAATACTAAAATAAACACTATCCCATCTTAAGGAAGTAATTTTTGGTATGGGAAGGAAGGGATACAAGTGCAGTAGGATAAAAGGATGATGAAAGAGTGGAGAGAAAAATGCTTCAAAAATCTCAAAATCTTCACTTCATGTAGAGCTGTTGCTTCGTACTAATGAACAGGCTATGATTTAACACCTTGACCTCCACCCAGGTTTTCTTATTTAAAAAAAACCAAAAAACCTAGAGTGACTTCTTTGTAGCTACATGGCATATCTGGTTTGAAAGGTCTAGAAAACCACATTTTATTATCTCAAAATACTTTAACCCAGACGAAAAGCAGAAATGACGAATAATCTAGAAAAGTACCCTGACTTGTAAGACCATGGTGTATTTATATTTTGATTTCTATTAAAGATTGGGCTCATTTTAGCATCAGCCTAATTATTTCCATCCCTAAATTTCTGTGGTTCTCTTATCATCAGTAAGAGTGCAATAAGAATGAAAAGTGGGATTGCGTTAAAAATGTTTTATGGATTTGTAGACAAGCTCTTCAAATTCATAAATAAATGGAGCTCCTGTTCAGAAAGTATTAAGAATCTAAAGATGGAGACAGAGGAGCACTACCCCAAATTCAGGGCTCTTCTATGACAGAGGTCTTTGTTGATTGTCCAGCAAGCTTGGCCTGGCCAACAGTCGTCCCTATGATTTTAAGTAACTGGGGTGATCACCTTGTGATTTTCTGTTCTCAATTTCATGGTTAGGAGGGACTCCTGAGAAGTAGTAAGGGGTAAAGGAAGTGATTTTGACACAAAATGAGTCCATAAACACTGCAACCCCAGTCATCAGAGCAGGTTTCCTGAGGCTGCAGGCCTCTTTGGGAGGCTTTTACTTCCTCTGAATGTCTGGACATTTCCCCTCCAGGCTATTTCTTCGAACCTGATTCAACCTGTGCAAATATGAGAAAGGACCAGTGTGATCTGTCCTGGAATCACATCCCTAAGATCTCATGGTCCTATGATGAATCTACTGTACAGGATTTTACAATGCTTTCTGGGCACTTATGAAGAATTTTTCTCTCCTCTTCAGCAGAGAAGCAAAAAAAATTCATTTTTTTCTCTACTTATCTGGATAAGCTCTGGATGTCACATTATTACATCCCCACAGACCTAGAAGGCCAGAATTGATTTGACAGAGCATTTACAAAGTGAAATCTCCTGACTAAACTGACAGAAATAATAAGAAAAATGAACTAGGCAGACAGTACGTATTATTGTAAAGCAATACACTATACAATATAATATACATAAGGTGCTTGGTTAGACCAAGGGCATGAATTTATATGTGGCATTAAATGGTACTTTGGGTTTATGTTTCCCCACATTGTACATTGTTCAAGAAATTAACCTTCAGAAATGGGGTTCCAAATTAATAATCTTACAAAAGTTTTTATACATAAAACCACCAGTGGGTCCAATGAATTTCGCTATTTTTCATTTTATAAAGTTTAATTTATCCATATAAAAACACAATAAATATTATCATATGGACTTAAAATGTTTAATTTGACGAAAATTCATACAGAAATGAAAAGATGTGGCAAGACTGAGATAGTTACTTTGGTTCCTAGTAATCTTGTTAGGAGTATTATTTTAATGATGAATTGTGCATATGCATATAGCATTAGCATGGTGGAACACAATTTGAAGTTTTATTATCATGCTAAATTTGAGTGATTTTAAAATCCGGTAGCTATTGAAAAATGATATGGAACTTTAAAACATTTTTGTCTCCTTAAAAACTGATTTGTGCCTTGATTATAATTTCTTCTTTACCTTTTACTTCAATTAAAACTTTGGTGATCTTCATAAGTATACTTTTATTTTATTTATAGAATTCCAAAATACTTGTTTTGACATAATTTTATAGCGGGATTTTAGCTCCGCCAGATAAAACACCAGATATTTTGGGTCATCAAAATTGAGATTAGTCCTCATTAAATGTAAAATTGTCTCCCACATCATGTAATTAGAAAATAATGTTTTACATCTGTTTAGTATTTTGTAGTTCACAAAGCACATGGCTGCATGTGCTTTCATGTCCTGCTTGGATCACCCTCATTTTATGGTAAAGGTTAGAGAGGTTGAATCCATTTGTAAATGATGACACTCAACTTGAGCTTAGTTCTTCTAAATCAGTATTCTTGCATTTTTTTTATACTACACTGTTTTCCTGACTATGTTCCTGGCTTGGAGAGTACGATAATGCCCCAATCTAAATTGAAAGGAAATGTAATGCCAAAATGCTAATTACATATCTTCTGAATTTGTTAGTGATAGCTTGAGGAACCGTAGCCAAACATGAACGCTTCTTCTGAATCATCAGCAGCTAGCTTGAACTCAAATGGGTCTACAATTAAAATGTATAATTACGTGGAATGCTACTAAAATGGCTGTAAGTTTATATGATGAAAGAGTTTGGCTGAGTTTCTTTGATGCAGTTTAAGTAAGTTCTTTAAACTCTGGGTCTATCCACAACTCATGTGAGATCTCTCTAGATGTTTTACTGGGAAGCCTCTCCATCTCAGACCATCATGTTAGTACTACCCACTCACCTTCTTAAGTTACAGGAAAATTAATTCACTGCCCCTCTGGTCCTATTTAGTCTCTTCTCTCAGGTAGAATAAAACCTCATGTTTGAAGAAATTTTGTAAATTGAAGCTTCTGCAACTATTAGCCAATAAAGGCTCTAAGATATGAGAAACATTTTTTGTGTGATGTAAATGATTTCTAAAGGACAGGGTTTTACTGTGGGATGTAAACTGGTTTCTTTGAGAAAAAAGTTTAGCCAGTGCAAAAGCACAATGTCTGTTTTTGTGAGAAAAAAAAATCTTTCAATCTCTTCCACTAGTCCATATCTTATTCATCACTTGAATTTTTCTTTCTTTCTTTCTTTTTTTTGTACCATCACTTGAATTTCTTGCACATAACAATTTTGTAGATATTTGTTGCATAAAAGAAAAATAATTGTACCTGTTCTTGAATCTGTATCTGAATTGTAGCACTGAATCACTCTCCCAACTTTATTTCAATTATGGAGTGCCACTGGTAGTTTTATCACGGAATAACATGCAAAATCTGTAAGAATGGCATTGTTTTCTTGCTTGTGTCATTAAATTTTGAACACTTTTCAGAATGCATAATTACTAATTTTTAAGTCCCCAAATCCCTCTTTGGGCAGAAAATTTTGCAAATTGATTTTTATCTGAAGACTCATTATGTTGGAATGTTAAATGTTAAGAGGTAAACTTAGGTACGTTAAAAATTAGGACAGTTTATTTGGGTATGCATTGGGCAGCACATGACCACAGATGGTTCAGCACTTTTCTTTTTTTTTCTTGCGGCACCGGGGATCAAACTCACAGCCTCACGCCTGCCAGACAGAAGCTTAAGCCACTGAGCCAAACTCCCAGCCCTACTTTTTTGAGGCAGGGTCGCACTATGTAGCTCAGGCCGGTCTTGCACTTGCGTTGTAGCCCAAGCCGGCCTCGAACTCACAACGCTCCACCTACCTCAGCCTTCCGAGTGCTAGGATTAAAGGCGTGCGCCACCACGCGGTTCAGCACTTTTCTAGGTTTAAGCGCCACCACGCGGTTCAGCACTTTTCTAGGTTTAAGTGTAAGAGAATGTTAACATGTGTTTGGGGAAGCAAGAAAAAGAAAATACATTAAATTGCTTAAAATAGAAAGTCCTGAGTTAGAGGTTAGTTCATGGCCTCTGATTGGAAAAGTCCCTGTTAGAGGTCAGTTGGTAGCTTCTGATTGGTTAAGACTCTAGTTAGAGGTTGGTGGTTTCTGAGTGGTTAAGTCTATAATTAGAGGTAAGTTGGTGGTTTTTTAATTGCATAAGCTTTATTGGGTGTGCTGGGCTTTGTTTTGTCTACTTAATTCAAGGTCCTGGATCCTTCAGCCTAATGCCTTTCAATTAATTTTATTGAAGAATCTGGAGCAGATAGTGAATTATTATGTATCTGGTAATTTCACTTTAAATGACAAATAATGTGGCTATTTTTATATTTCACGTCCCTAAAAAAATGAATAGCTTGGGAGATCCTCTGACCTCACAAAAACAGTCTTTGATACTTCTATTACCCCTGGCCTAGTGCCCAGTATATACCAAGTACCCATTAAACTCTTTTAAGAAAAAAAAAAAAAAAAAAGAATATGACATACAGTAAGTATAGATTGAGAAGACCCTGATTCAAATGGATAAAAACACCTTTGTGTTAAGTTGTCATTCATCTCATCATGCACTCACAACCACTTAACAGAAATGGCAGGAAGCACTTGATCTTGCCATTTAAAAGATATTTCTTATACAACATATAAACCTAAATCATCTTCTGTCAGAGATTTTTACCCAAAGTGTTTCTATTATTTTCATATATTAAAAAGAGACTTGAAGGGTCTGGGGATGTAGTTCAGCAGCACAGCACCTACCTGGCAAGTGTGAGGTCCTGAGTTCTAGTCCTGATATGCACCCCAAAGAAAAGAAAAAAAAAGAGAGAGACTTGAAGACTGAAATCCTTATCTTTTCAAAGTATGACCAAGAAAGACAGTGTCCCTGTAGTTTTCAAACCAAATGTCATCATCATCACTTTGTGTAGCTCTAACTTGTGCCAAATATGTTTGATATTAGGTTAAAGAAATGTTTTATTATGTTTACCATTTTTATGCAAAATGATAAAACTGCTGGTATGTGGCTCATAAATATTTTATTAGGTTTTATGCATCATCAAGCTAGAGAGGTGTCTAATTTTCATGAATTTATTACCACATTTTAAGTAGTAGTAACAATGAAAATTTACATTTAAATAATTCTTTTCTCCTGGGAACCCTGAGTGCTTTTGCACATCAATGCTGGACAGTAGTACCTTCATTCCCAACTTTATTATTCCGTCCTTCTAATGTGTTGTTTTGGGTTTATGTTTCTAGCTCCGTTTTAATTACTTTGGTAGCTATTATCAGTCCTCACACTTGCCTACAAAACCATCCATTTTGGAGGATTAATCTGTATAACAAAAAAGTCACTTATCTGATTTCAAACTGAACCTTTAAAAAAGAATTCTGTTATCCTTGGTTACTTACAATAAATTCTTGCTTTTGAAATAATTTCTAAAGGCTTAGGAAATTCTATTAAATGTTTCATCTGTGGCCTTTGTTATTGTTAATATTTAAAATAAATAATTCACAAATTTAACTTTTCCATTTTAGAAGGAAAGATATCGTGAGAAAGACTAAAGAGAATATCAGTCTTCTAATTTGTGATATAATCACGTTTCTGTCGAGCCCAAATGTAAATTACTGTAACTTAGCTCTGCCAATTGCCAGGTTTCTAGAATCTATAATGTTGCATATTTCATGAATTTGCCCCTGAAGCCAACATCTCATTTCTGGCTACTCCAGGGAAATCCCAAACCACTGCTGAGATTTTAGAATACACCCCAGTCTTAAGATTTATAAGCACATTTTTGTTTGAAGTATCTTGTGTATGTTATGTATTTTTTAAAACAGTCTCTACTGGTCAAAATAACCCCATTAACTATGTGTTATTTTCCCAGTTTTACAGACTGGTAAGCTGAGGCTCAGAAAATTTAAATAAATTATATGAATTTATTCAATCTAATTCTAATTTCAAAGCCCCTACTCTCTACTACCTTCATAATTCACTGTCCTAAGATTCTCAGTTATTTTCTATTTCAGTTGTGTGTCATTTCTTCTCAGAAGTAACTCTGTTAGCAAAAGTATATTTTGCCAAAAATATGTGAAGTCAATGTAATTCGATTTTTTAAAGGGAGCTTTGTTCTGATTTTAATATTAGAAATAGTTCGATATTGATTTAATAACTTTTTAGACTCTGGGGCTTTGGGCACAATAACATGAAAATTCATGTCCTTTGTTCTGAGATGTTATTTTCTCTTTTCTGTTTTCTTTTTTAAATTTTCTGTTTCCTAACAGGAATAATACAGCACACCTGTTCAATGTGTATATAGTTGGGTTACTTTGGAAAAAAGTAACCTACTGAGTCATCTAAAAAGCTGAAGATACACTGACTAGAATGGTTTAAGTTCAAAAAACTGAAAATAGCAAATGCTGGCAAGAAAGTGGAGCCACAGGAACACTGGTTCATTGCTAGTGGGATTACAAACTGGTACAGACATTGTGCAAATTGTCAGTTTCTTACAAAGTCAAACATAGTCTTATCGTAAGATTCAAGGTACTTACCAAATGAGTTGAAAATATGTTCACACAAAAACCTACACGTGAATGTTTATCTAGCTTTAACTGGAAGAAATCAAGATGCCCTTAAAATGGTGAATGCATAAACTGTGGATTCCATATTATATGTATAACATCTTCATGCCTACGTTCACTGCAGAGCATTCCTAGTACAGTACTTCTTTCAGACATGCAAGCAACATAAGTGTCTGTCACTGTGAATGGATAAATATTCCATACAAGGAAATATTATTCTATGATAAAAGGAAATGGGCTACCAAGACACAGAAAAAGCATCATGTTTATGAATGTTACCACAGAAATACAAAGGATCATAAAAAACTATCAAAATTACACACAACAAATTTGACCTAGAAAAACAAATCAATTCCTAGAAATATATAGCCTAATAAAACTCAATCATGAAGAGAGAGAAAATCTAAATATAACAAAATGAGTAAGAGATTGAAATCAGTAACCAAAAATCTCCCAACAACAGAAATCCCAGAACCAGATAATTTCACTGGTGAATTCTACCAAACATTTAAATAATTAGTACTACCCATTCTTAAACTCTTCCAAAAAATTGAAGAGTGAGCACTTCTGTTGCTAATTAGCTAGATGGGGAGGGAGGTGTCCTTTTGCTCAGTTTAGACAGAAATCACAGTTGGAAACTGCAGCTCCACTGATGATAGCAGCTCAGAGCTTTGAGTGCCAGTGGCTTTCAGCCCTCAGTGTTATAGTTCCCACTGCTGCAGCCCTTGATGTTACAGCTCTTAGTGTTACAGCCCTTGGTGGCTTCCAGCCATCCCACTGGCTCCTCTAAGCCAGGTCCCGTAATCTTCTTGGCAGCTTTTGGAACTCTTCAGCAGCCTCTGCTGCCTCTGCTGGCTCTCCATAGGTCACTTCAGGTCTTTGCTGCTGGTTACCACAGGTCTTTGTTGATCACTGTAAGTCTCTTCTGGTTGCTGAAGATTTTGGCTAGTCACAGCTGGTTTCCATCAGTCTCTGGAAGAGTCATTACGGAGTACAGTAAGGAAATCCCTCAAAAAATTAAAAATATAAGTACCATGATATTCTATTTCTGGGTATAAGTCTAAAGGGGAAAAAAATCTATCTTGAAGAGACATCTTTACTCCCATGTTCATTGCAGCAGTATTTCCAGTAGTTAAGCTATGGAAAGGACCTAAGTGTCTGTCAGTGGATACATGGAAAAGGAAACTGTATAGTTATGTATATATACATATGATTGCACATATTGAATACATTTGTAACATTCCATATTATGTTTGAAATATACGTGATATGGAATATATAGGTAATGTAACATACACATTCCATATATGATGCCTAACATTCCATGTATAGTATGTAACATTTCATACACACACACATGGAATATTATCCAGTCTCAAAAAAAGCAAATTATGCCATTTGTTACCATGAGGGTGAATGTGAGGGATGTTATGCTAAGTGAAGTAAGACAGAGAGAGACAAATACTGTATGATCACACCTACAGATGGAATCCAAAAAGTCAAACTCATAGAACGAAGTAGATTGATGGTTTTCCAGAAGCTGAGGGATAGGACAAATGGGAAGCAGTTGGGTCACATTGTACAAACTTTGTCACAAGACACATAAATTCTTGGGGTCTAATGTACAACATGGTGCATTTCATTAACAACACTGTATTGTGTACTTCACATTTGATTTAAAAAAGATCTTAAATGTATCATTCCACACACACAAACACACAAAGGTAATTATATAAGGTGACGGATGTGTTAACTAATTTGAATTTGGTAATCATTTCACAACATATACATATGCTGTGTCAGAAATAGAAAAGAAAAGGCATGGGGGAAATTTTAAAACATACTGCTTGGTGAAAGAAGGCAATCCAAAAGGAAACATCATGCCAACTAGATGATGTTTTGGCAAAGGCAAAACTACTGAGACACCATGTAAAAATCAGTGGCTGCCAGACGTTATGTCAATAATTGGGATAATTGTGATCAGGGGATGGAAGAGTATGGAAACCGCTCCGTGTAATTAGCAGTGACAGCTGAAATAAGGCCAAGACGGATATAATTTATGGGCATATAACAGATAAAGAATATAATGCTATTTAACATTACACATGTACCACTAAAACCAGTGACTCCCTCAGATTTTATTTTATTTTCACAAAATTTATTCTATCCGAACTCTGAAGTCTCAGCAGAATTTTGTTCAAGCAGTAAACGCAGAGTAGAATGGCTATAGGAAAATAAAGGCAGAAACAATTGCTAATGTCAATCAAAGCTGTACAAGTCAGAGTTTTTACCAAAGAGATAGGCTAACTTATTTTCTGTTATATATGCCTCTCACCTTTTTCACTCTACCATTTGTGTGAGACACCTCTTTGCTTCATATTAATTCTCACATAGCACTCAGAATCTTTCAACCTGAACTTCCATGGGCAGCAGCAGCAGCTAGAAGAGAGCAGGTACCCAAAGACCACTCCCATACCCAAGAATAAAAATTCAGGTCTATAATTTTTATTTTGCACTTTATAGAGTTGGCATTCATGTACCCCAATAAGAAATTAAACTATAGTAAAGTCCTCTTTATAAATTATGGTTTTCATCCTAAAATAGTGTGCTAGTGAGCTGTTACTTTAACAATTATGAGAGATAAATCAACTTAATAAAAAAAAAAAGGTTGATTTTGGTTCACAGGTTAGAGGTTTTAATCCATGGTTGGTCCAGCAGGTTTTGGGCTACGGTGAGTCAGCACATCATGGCACGAATTCGAGGGAAAAGAAACTGCTGATCTCACAGTTGGCCGGGAAAGGAGACAGGAAAGGGCCAGGGTCCTAATGTCCCCTTTATGGGTTCACACCATTGACCTAAATCCCTCCAACTGGGTGCCACCTTTTGAAGGTTCCACCACCTCCCAATAGCACAGGAACTGAGGACTAAGCCTTTAACACATGGACCTTTGGGAAACATCGCAGATCCAAACTGCAGCAGGTGTGGCTTACGGTGAGGGGGTGAAGTTTTTTCAACTTTCCGTTTGTATAAAACACAGACTCAAAATGAGATTCTGAACAAGTCTAGAACTCAAGTCTTAGGATATCTAATCCAGTGATCTTTTCATAAATGTATGCGATCTCTACATGACCTCAACGCCTTACAGCTATCCTATCCTGACAGGTGGAAGTGACTGTGGCCTCTAAAGGTGACTCCATACTCGGACCTTTGGAGCCTGGCTCTAGTGGGCCTGCAAAAGATGTTATGTGAGCTCCACTCTTTTAATAGATACGTTTTTAAACTACAAAGGTAATGTGGAAAAGTAAAAGAAGCAGAAGTGGAAGGAGGAGGAGTTGGAAGAAGAGGAAGAGAGGAAGGATGCAAGATAGAAAGGGAGGGGAGGAAAAAGAAAGAAAATATGTGTCACTTCACTACTCTGAGGTAATGAAATGCCAACATTTTAATGCTTATCCTCATAGAGAATGTGTAACATTTTTGCATTGTCCTTTGCCATTTTCTATTTACCATCTTGGCAGTGTCACTAAAATAGAAGGTGGCAGAAACTGAGGCTAGTGTACGACAGCACAGTTCTGGAACCAAACTGCCGGGTTTCACATCCTGGCTCAGCCTCTCACTAGCTGTGTGACCCTGGACAGGTTACTCAATCTCTCTGTTACCTCAGCTTCTCATCTACAAAGACCATGACTTCTTCATAGGGTTCCTTGGGAGGATTAAACGGCTTCATATATTTATAGTATTTACTGTGTGCATGTGTCACAGGGAAGCAAATCTAGGGCCTTGCACATGGTAGCCAAGTGCTCGACCACTGAGTTACGCCTGCAGCCCCTGCTTCCTGTGTCTACCTCACACGTAACAGGGCCTTGCATGCAAACTTCACAGCCACCTCGTAGATATTTAGGCCATCTGGTTTTTCTATTGCAACTATTCAATGCTGCCTTTGCAGTACGAAAGAACCATATAAATGAGCATGGCTGGGTTCCAGTAAAACTTTAGACACTAAATTCGAATTGCATATTATGTTCACATATCATTAAACATCTTTGTGAGTTCTATAACCATTAAAGAATGTAAGAGCCATCTGATTTCATGGGTTGTACAGGAACAGGCAGCGGGCTGGGCTTTTGGGCTGCAGTTTGCTGACTGTTGCTTTATAAAATTAGTAGATACTATTATGTCTACAGTATCTTCCCATAAATATTTTAATGGCTACTTAGAATACGATCGTTTGGCTGTTCTATAATTTACTGAATCCCCAATGGCTAGAATTTAGGGTATTTCCAGTGTTCATTAGTATAAGCCAGTGAGTGTCCGCATAGTGCAATCTCCAGGCACAGCTATTACTCCACCACACCCTAAATACCTTTAGTGACAACCACCGAAATGGCTAGCAGAGCGTCTAGAAAGAAACAGACTCTGAAGTAGGCTTGAACACTAATCTTGTATAGTCACCATAAATTTCAGACAAGTTAGAGATTTATAAACATAATATACAACATATACATAGAACTTCTATGCCAAACAACCGTTTAAGCCATATATGTGTGTGTGTGTGTGTGTGTGTATGACACCATTTACTCCACAAAAAAATCCTATGGGGTCCAGGACAGAGCATCATCATTATCCATGTCACAAAGAAGAAACCGAGAGGCCCGCGTGGGCTACGTGACTTCTCGAAGGCTGCATAGCGTTACTAGCTTTCCATCACTGTAATAAAATACTGAAGATAATCAATTTAAAGGAAGAAAAGGTTTATCTGGCTCACAGTTCCAGTCCATCCCCTGCATTGCAGCCGCACAGGACATCCCGTTGGGAGTTTGAGGAGGAAGCTGCTCACCTCTTTGGAGCCCAGAAGCCAAACTGCAGGGCGGGGACGGAGCGGGCGGGGGGAGGGGAGTCACCGGTCCCCAGAGCCCCTTCAAAGGCACATCTCCAGGGACCTAAGTTCCTTCTACTAGGTCCCACCTCTGACGCTTTTGTGGGACTTTCTAGATGCAAACTACAGCACACAGCAAGCTGGCAGCAGAGACGGGATTTCAAATCGTTTTTTGGGAGGGAGCCCCAGCCCAAACTCTGGAACACTAGGTGCAGCCTCAGGGCCTCTTTACTAGGGACTTGGCCAATGCGTATTTCCAGGAGCTCACTTCATGAAGCACCTTCACTGAGTGGCAGTCTTAATACTGAGATCGCGTTCGGCACGCACGAGTGACCTCGCATTCCAATCACAGGTGCACATTCTTTTACGCAATGAAATACTTCCGATGGATTCCCATTTAGCGATCCTCTTGGGTACCACACCTTCGCCATCAACACTACCTTTTCATGGCTGTAAACTTCCCTCCATTTCTTACCCCAAACTGTTGTCCAAAAAACAGTAAATATTAGGTATTTCGTATCTTTACAATCACTGGTCCCAAACTTTGCAAATCTTTGCGGCAAACAAAGGCCTTGCTACACCAGGGGAAGGCGAACGTTGGCTAAGTACCTTTCCTGGAACACAAAACCAGCGATGGGCAGGCAAGTCCGTCGCGTGTGGCCGGCGCAGCAGCAGGGCTGGCGCTCGCGGTCCCCGACGGCGGCGTCGCGCGTCCGCTGCCTGCGCCTCAGGCGGGGCCGCTCCGGGCCAGTGCCGAGCAGCAGGCGAGCGTCCCAGAGGGAGGGCAATGGAGACTTAATTCTCACGTCCTGTCCCGGTTTTTCTTCCCCCCTCTCTCTTTATCCCCGTGGGGATGTGCGACCCCTCGAGGCCGCCCGGCCCCCGCTCATGCCCAAACGAGGACAGAGTTCAGAGGCGGAGAGCAGGCGAGGAGAAACAAGCGCGCCTTTCAAACGGCCGCCACCGGCGTGCCGCGGCGCCAGGGCCGGCGGGAGCGGGCGCGGGGCGCGGGGCGCGGGCCGGACTCGGGGCTCCGCCCGCCGGGGGCGCCCGGGCGCTGGCGCGTGCGCGGTGCGGCCCAGCCCCGGCTGCCGCCGCGATGCCTATTTTAGTCAAAGCCTCCGCGGGCGCCGGGACCTGCCCCGGCCTCAGTGCTCCGGGACCCGCCGACCCGCCGAGGCTTGCGCGCCGGGCGCCCGTCGAGCCGCTGCGTCCGAGTCCGCTGCGCCCCGCTGCTGGCGCCCCGAACTTTGTCCAGCTCCGGCCAGGTCGGTGCAGGAGACGGGCCAGGTAAGGAGAGGGAGGCGCAGCGCCGCCCACCGTCCCCGCGCCCTCTAGCATCTACTGGGAAGCGAAAGTTGTGTCCCGGCTCTGCCCGCCGCGAGCAACTTTACGCGCCGGACGGCGGCTGGCAGCGCCCCGCGCCGCTCCGTCCTTGGCGGCCGCCCTGCAGCGTCCTGGGCTCCGCGGCCACAGACCCTCGGCTGGCGGCTGCCGCTGCTCGGATCAGAGGGCGCCACGTCCTCGGCGCGCGGCGGCGGGCGAGCCCCTCTGCCAGTCCAGGCGAGGTCTCCGTCTGACGCGGGGTACCCGGCCCTTCTTCGCGCGCTGCGGGGAACCCGGCTCCGCGCACGCGGTCTCGCGCTCCCGCTTGCTCCCCACGACCTGAGCGCGCTGGGCCTCGGGGAGCACTGGACAGTGACCTCCGGTAAGGGGCGAGGTGAGCGCGCCCCAGGCGGACGCACAGGACTGAGGACCCCAGTCCATACCGCCCATCCCGCGCCCTCGTTCCCGAGCGGTTGGGAAATGGGTTGCTGGCCAGACCAGTCCCAGAAACTGCCTGCTTTAAGGCACGAATAAGTGCAGAAAGACTGTTAGCAATATAATGCCTTCTGCCACTCCGAAGACGTGCAGCGGTTCCATTAGAATAACAAAATGAATTAGGCCTATTAACCAGGCTTTAATTCTTTGCTGTTTATCGTCATTTTTGTAGTTTGGTGAAGAGTACATGTTAGCGTCACTATTTAGATACAGTCTTGCAAACGCCTATTTGAAAACCGGTGGATATTTTTGGATTTTACTAAACAAGCAGTTTGAGGAATTAGACTTTGAGGATCTGAGAGAAAAATAATTTCTTTCGATTTAGACGGTTGATCTGAAAATTTACCAATTTACCAGTCAAGTCTACCTTGTTAAACTCATTCATTCTGTGTATAAGGGCAGTTGAATGTAAGCCATTTAAATCCATTAAGTCGTAATCAAAGTAAGATGAAGCCGGAAAGATCTGATCAATATTTCATGACAACAGGTAAGTGGTAGCTATATATCTATAACTATATCTGTGTATCTTTAATAAGGTACAGTGCATCAAAATATGTTTTAAGATGAGTCTACCTTTTAAAAATTGCTACTACTATTTTTTGGTTCTTGGATCAGTGGATTGTAGTTTTCCTTATCCATTCTCTCAGACCAGAAATTATTACTTTTAGTGAACTAAAGTTGGTAATTTGGTACTACAAGAACTTCCAAAAACCTGAAATTGAACTACAGTAGACCAGGAGGCAATACAGGAGTATTCAAGTGTTTATGAAGTGATTAGTTTGTTATATAAATCTGTATGAAAACCATAGACCATTTAAACTTGGAGTTTTTAAAGACCATGTAGTCCAGCTGCCTCTATTCCAAGGCAGAAATAGAGCGAGGAACAACCATGGCTTTCCCTGGCTTATGTGGCTCCCTGGTGGCTTATAAGGTAGACGCTGACAACCTCAGAAAGGCTCGGCACTCTCCTGACTTTACCACTGAACAGTGATTTCTCAAAGTGTTCGTCTTGTTTATGTCCCTTCCCTGTGGCTTCCCCACTACCTCAGTGGCCATCTCTAATAGAAGCCTTAGAAGTATACACAGTGTGTAAATAAGCACTGTCCGTGCCTCGGAAGAACATAGGATAGTTAGAGCAGAAAGGACGATAGGAATGCAGTGCATTCTAAGGTGCTGTAGAAACCGTAGTTACTAACTTATGTAATGTGAGAGGAGTTGTCTTTAACGTATGAGGGATTGAGGATGTTGAATAACACCTTTCCTCCTGCTGAAATTATGATCTATAATTATGATATCTGATTTCTCCAAAGCAAACTTGGTATAATTATTGTACTGAGTTAGTAGAATAATCGTTCCCCCAATCCAAATAGGCTTATGTTTTTATTGATTCAAACATTTGGGAAGTAGTTCAATTCTTACTCTTTTCTTTTTGTAGCCAGCGCATATTTAAGTCAACTAACTGTGAGCTGTTTCCTAGTTAATTAACTTGATCATTTCCTCCACACTTTGTAAACTGGTTATTTTTTGTCATTTTAGGAGATGTAGAATTCTTTCACATTTGTCTGTTAACATCCTTTTAAAATGCACCTCCTAGGCAATTATTCTACCACCTATAGTCTTTTTTGGGGGGGGGGTACCGGGAATCAACTCAGGACCTCACGCTAGTCAGGCACGTGTCCTGCCACTGAGCTACATCCCTGGCCCCAGCCACTTATAGTCTTTAATATGTTGAAAACACAAATAGAGTAGTAAGGTTAATTGTGACCTTATTTTGAAAGAAGTATATATTTTTCAATTAAATTTAAAGGTTTTTTTGGGTATTTGGAACTCTTACTAAAACAGAAAATTTCACATATTGTATAAAACTACATAGTTTTGTTATGTTTTGTTTTTTTGGTACCAGGGATTGAACTCACGACCTTGTGCTTGCCAGACAGGTGCTTACACCACTGAGCTATATCCCCGGCCCTAAACCTACATAGTTTTTGTCAAGGACCAATTTTTAAAAATTAGTAATAGAGTTTTTTTAAAGACCCACACCAAGGACAGATAATGTAGTTGGAGAAGAGAGCCACTTTAAATTTTATATAAGCATGTATAAAATGTACATTAGTTGAAATGTGTTTTCAGTGGATTTTAACGTTAAATAAATTAGGCCAGACATGGTAGCGCATACCTGTAATCCCAACACTTGGGAAGCTGAGGCAGAAGGATCACTGTGAGTTTGAGGCCAACCTGAGCTACAAACTGAGTTCAAGGCCAGCCTGAACTGCACAGCAAAACCGTGTCTCAAAAAGACAAAAAAAAAAAAAAAAATTATATTTATGTCCCCTCCTATATATAAATAAACTGGAATTTTACTACTTTTTTAATTTGTAAAATGCTACCAACTAGAACTATTGCAGGGAAAAAGTAGGGATTCAAGTTGGACAAAAAACTTTAAATGTTATAGTTTTATATATATGAATGTCTATAGTAATTTGTATGGTTGTATATGATGCACATATATGATGTAAGTATAATACAATGGTTTAAACAATGGCTTAAAATAAAGCCATCACATATAAGGCTACTAATGTTGTGAAAGTATTAAAGAAAAAAAACAGTTTATTTTCCCTGGGCTTGGGTTTAGGGTCACTAATGAGAATATAATGGACGATCACACTAAAAAGCTTTGTAATTGCTGTTGTTTATGAACATTTATGGTTATCTTCTAGGTTAACTAATTCTTCTCCTCCCTTCCCATGAAATATGAATATGTACTAGATATGTATACATATACATGTATATGTATCTATATGTATGCATGTATGTATGTATATTTGCATGCCAGGGAACAGTTGTGTACTCTGTGAAGTGTTTATATATTTTATTTCATTTCATTTCATCATAAGGCAAATAAGTTATCATGATTTAATAGATAAGAAATGTCACATGTATTTCCTATTCCATAAGCACTAGAGAGCAGGTGCTTACACCACTGAGCTGGAAACAGAGAAGTCTGTTTGCCAGCATTCCATTTTCTTGTAACACCTGTAATAGGGCTGATACCTGTTTATGATTTTATTTGTTTTACAGGAATTCTCACCATGAACTATACGGAGACCAGCTCACTGGCAGAATCAACAATAGGTTTTACAACTGAGTTAGGAAGTATCATACCTGTGCCTTCCAATGAGACCTCTTGTGAAAACTGGCGAGAGATACATCATCTAGTTTTTCATGTAGCAAATATTTGTTTTGCAGTTGGCTTGGTTATTCCAACTACTCTTCACCTTCATATGATATTTCTTAGAGGGATGTTCACTGTAGGTAAGATACCTGAGATTGGGTAGAACTTTGTCAGAAATGGCAACAGATGGCCTTTGTGTTCAGGACTTCAGAGTGATCCTTGTAGGTCTTTGTTATTGAATTAGCAGCATATCAAGTATTTTAAAAGAAGACTTTTGCATAACATATCAATCCCTTACTTTTGAGAAAAACTATGCATGCTGTCATGTATTGTTTAGATTTTCCAGATATCAGAAGATCTATTAATGTATTCATTGTGTGACTTCAGAGCCAGATTGTAGGATTTGAATCCTAGTTCTACCATGTCTGAACTCTGTAATTTGGACAAGTGATTTAATCTTGTTATCACCTCAGTTTTCTCATGTGTCCTATACAGTAAGAATAAAACCACCTCATAGGGTTGTGAGAATTAAATGACTATATGCTGTCACATAGTAAGTACTACACAGTCTCAAACTACTATTATTTGGAGACACTCAATTGCTGTGACCAGTAAAGCAACATTAAAGCAAAAGTAGTTGCCTATATACAATCGTTAAAGAAAAACAAATTTTTGGTTTTTGTAACCTTGATGAAGTAAGTTACATTGATTCACATCAAAATATTAAAACAATTGAATTGGTTACTTTAGCCAGTGATTCTTGACAGATCACTCCATTTATTTCCCTGATAATCCATTTATTGAGGTGCATTTTTGAGCACCTGTAATGTATCAAACCCAGATTGAAGAAGACAGTCTCCCTGCCTGGAGACAGATGGGCAGTCACAGTGTGAAGAGTTGGCTGTTGTGATACAGGTGTGTATCTGTACCGGGGGAAAGGGGAAGGTGACAGGCTCAGCAGGAAAATGACAGAGGCCCACCGAGGACAAACCACTGCAGCCAGCTCTTGGAATTGAGCGGGATTTTTCTGAGTGTGTGCATTACATTGGCAAAGGGCAGAAAAAAGGGAAATTTACCCATACATTGAGGTGAATGAGGAGCAGCTCATATGTGAAAAATACGAGAGGCTGGAATACTACCTGAAAGGCAATTTGTGAGGCTTCTGTGGCTGTGTGACCCTGGAGTTAGGTGGGAATTGCAGCAGGAGAGTAACGTATTACACAGAAAAAGAAAAAGGCTGCATCTTATAAGAAAGTCCAGGCAGGGCTATCTGGAGATAATTTGCATCAAACCAGCAGCTGCGGTAACTGCAGTTCCATCTTTAGTTCTGCGATGTTTGTCTTGGCCAAAAATGCACTAGCTTTTCTTCCAGTTAGAAGGATTCAACAATGGAGGCAGGGCAGAGCCACTAGAAACATGCACATACGTTCATGACAAATATGGCAGTGCTGTATTAGTTGGTGGAGCCACATTCAGTATTGCTGTACAGACATACTGTATATAGCAACACAAACTGGAGTACAATGGAACTTTTACCCTATTGGCAGAGGCCCCCCAAAGAAATGGAGAGATCAGTAATCATGCCAGCTGATGTCATACTACTAAATTATTTCACAATCAAATCATAATTGATGCCAATTAAAAGCACTGTATCCATTAAAATATGGTGTAGTGGAGAAATGAAATGTAATTGAAATCTTTTTTTAAAAAGTCCAAATCTGAACTTTAAGACAGTTTTGGAGATAAAATGGACCAAAGAGATCATCTAGTCCAGTGTTTTGGTCTATAAATGTGGAAATCACGTGAGGCCGGGTAAAGTGATGAGCCTTATTTAGATGCACCCAAGTAATTCTGATGAGGTAAAAAATTGCTGATGAATAACTTTTTAATGTCACAGGTTAGCTCTTGTGTTCAGGCATATTGATTTATTTGTATCTTAGTTGATAATTTCATCTTAAAAGTATACTAGGGCCGGGAGTTTGGCTCAGTGCCTTAAGCGCCTGCTCTGGCAGGCGCGAGGTTGTGAGTTCAATCCCTGGTGCCGCAAAAAAAAAAAAAAAAAAAAAAAAAAAGTATACTAACTCTCCTACCATAAAATTGATCAAAAGAAACTGGTATTATCTATAAAGTCAAAGAAGAAACAGGACAATTCCTGTAGTGGATATCACTAAGTGAAAATTCAGGTGGTTAAAAAATTTTGGTATAACATTTGAACTCATCATAGTACTAATGAAAATACAAAATAAAATATAACTCTTTTATATCAAATGAAGAGTTTTCAGATTTTATTTTGACAACCAGATACTGGCATTCCAAAATAGTAGGTTTATAAATTTCTACAAACTTCGTGGAAAACAATTCTTCGTATCGTCCAAAGCTAAAAAGTTCATCTTCAGGTAATCCAGCCTAAGCAAATAATCACAAATCCAAATGTTTTTATGTGTAAGCTTGTTTTTTCTTACTTACCAAAAATTATGCCCCAGAATATCATGTGTTCAATGAGGAGTTAAGTATTATGATTTAATCAGTTATAGTCACTAAAAACTAAACTTACAAAGAATTTTAATCAAATGAGAAAACTGTTGTAATTAAAACTGTTTTAAAATTATGTATACAATAGGTTTTCCATTTGGTAAAACTACATAACTATAACATAGCATTAAATATCAGCTGGGGTTTTCTTTAAATTGTAGAATTGTAGATATTCTTCCTCCCCTAAAAAGTATTTTCTTTTGACTGGGGGTATAGTTCAGTGGTAGACTGCTTGCCTAGCACATGTGAGGTCCTGGGTTCACTCTCCAGCACTGCTCTAAAAACAAAAAAGACAAAAATATTCTACATTATACAAAAGTTCTACAACAAAGAATGTGTTTTTTTCTAAAGTTAAAAAAAATGAAACCATGATATTTGGCTTACATATTTGTAAAATACATTTGACTTATATACAGAGGATGAGAAATCTGTTTTTATCTACTAAAGTTGTTCTATATATCTGACATGTTAACTTTGTTGTCCAACAGGATGTACCCTCTATATTGTATGGGCCACTCTCTACCGATGTGCCTTGGATGTAATGATTTGGAATTCTGTGTTCTTGGGTGTCAACGTTTTGCATCTTTCATATCTTTTGTACAAGAAGAGACCGGTAATTGCTAAAATTATTTAATAAGGAAATGACTTTAAATATAAAAGCTTTAAAAGCATTTTGTTCAGACTTTAGAATGAACATCTAGTGTCTTTAGTCCCTTCAATATCTTTCTCTGAAGATTGGACTTTCCATTTATAAATGCCTGAAAGTATAATATTTGAGAACTGTGAAATTTGGCACACAAGTGAGTTTTTAGACCTTTTTAAACCATTAGGCATAAAAGAACATGAACAATACTCTTTTAAAAGTCTTACTGCTTATTTCCTTTGTCTGCTGATATTCAATTGTAAAATTACTAATAGGCAGCTGCCATAAACTTCCTAATGATTTGCAAATAGTTTGTGCTCTTTTTAAATGTAATTACTATGTATTTTTTCTTATGTTCAAAATATTCACTTAAGTAAATCACCATTTCTGATGGGTAGTTAACAAACTCCAGTGTTTAACTTTTTATTTTCAACTATTAATTTATCTTGTTGGGTTTTCTTGATCATACCAAGAACAAAAGTAGAGTAGGGAAAGCAGCATGGCTTCTAGAAATCATGCCATGCATATTTACCAAGTCCCTGGAGCACACACAGACGTTGACTAAAGTAAAAGATGTAACGCTTGTGTTAATCTTATGTTCAAGGCTAGACCTGCATGTAGAAAACTACTAGAAAACAGACAGTTAACAGGAGGTTCCATTTTGAATGATATAGCTGATACATGTAATAGGCATTCCACTAGATTGTAATCTCCTCAAACACAGTAAGATAGTCTGTTTTGTTGTACTGTATTGGTTAGTTTTCTCTAGGTTATGCTGAGTAATAACCTAAAGATCTCAGTGACCCATAACAGCAATGGATTTTTTTCTCACTCACCTTATATGTTGACTCTGGTGACCATGTGTCAGCTATAATTATATTCCATTATTGAACTCATTTCAGGGTCTTTGCTGAAGGAGCAGGTTCTGTTGAGACTGTGCATTTTCACAGCAGAGGGGAAAGTACAAGAGAACAAGAGAGAAATACCCAGTGTACCATACAGTGTCTGCTCAGAAGGAACATAATGTCACTTTTGCTCGTATTTCATTGGCCAAACCAAGTGACTTGGCCAAGCCTGCTGATGTGGAGTAGTGTAATGTAACGGAATGTATAATCCTCTTATAGGGCCTGACAACAGTAAAGAAGAACAATATGTAATTAGCACACTTACAGTCCCTGTTCTATCCGTCATAATTGGCACACAGCAGGTGGTCAGAAAAACTTTTGATGGGTAGGTACTTTCAGAGAGAAAAATTAAGAGGACTTGAGGAAGAAATTGGGTCTTGAGCTGAGACTTAAGGATGAGTAGAATATGAATGTGCATCACTAGATTTTCAGATGCTTTGTTCATCGCTCTGACACCTTGGGTAATGTCCGTGCTGGAAGTGGGACATATTTGTGAATAAATCATTTCATATGCTCATTACTAGAGGCATGGAGTGGGAGAGACAGTTGAGTTTAATGAGGATGACAGTTCCTAAATATCAGAACTTTCTGGAACCCTCAGATACAAGGTTCATAAACTGCTGATGTGGCTGAAGCACCAAATAGAATTCAGTATCTGTACTTTTGTTTATTCTTGGGCTATCAAACTGTTTTTTTGAAAAATATAATGCTGGTTCTTCATCAAAATGAAACAGCAGGATAAGTAGGATCACTACAGATGCTAGAGTAACGTCAGATTGCAGCAGCTCTCGTGATCTGGGTCTGTAGGCTTTGGGGTGCGTCTGCCAGAGCTTTCACTGGGCAGAGTTCACCCCCGGTGCAGTGCTGTCTCTCTGTCCGCCCAATTAGTGTGACTTTCAGAGATGGTCCCTGATCATGCCTGGGGCACGACCTTGGCCCGAGAAAATCTAACACCAGAGGTGATAAAGCTGCTTTTCTTTCTCTTCCTCCAGTAACCAACCTTATTCACCAAGGGGTTTCTTTATTCTACAGGGTTTATTTTAGCTTAGGATAAAACTGCTACACTGGTGCTCTTTTATACCCTCGTCTTTTCCTCATGGGACATACAGAAATACGAAGCAGTGAGTGCAGCTGTGGAATTTATTTTCCTGTCTAGTAAATAATTACATGGAGATAAAGCATTTAATGTAAATACAGTATTTGGTAAATTTGTTTTTACATTCCTATCTTGTGTGTTTGTTTTCTTACTATAACATATAAAAGTTAAATGTAACTGTGATCGATAGGGCCAATCTTCTCTTATGCTGTTAGAGTTGACTTTAACTGCAAAAAAATGCACTTTTGGCAAATAAAGTAGAAACTTGCATCACTGCTCACTCTCTGGGTAAGACTCCATTGACCTAAAAACAGAAGGGTGATGGTATTTTCAACAGAAGGGTGATTTGGGCTAGGGATATATTTCAGCAGCACAGAGCCTGCCTGGCAAGTGAGTTTGATCCCCAGTACCAAAAAAAAAAAAAGGTGATTGATTTTTTTTATTCTCAAAACCATATTTGTACCAAGAAGTCAGTATTTTGAGGTTGCTGCTTTAGTGCAGCTTCTCACTTTTGCTGCATTTCAGGTAAAGATTGAAAGGGAACTCAGTGGCATGTACCGGCGATTGTTTGAACCACTTCATGTGCCTCCAGATTTGTTCAGAAGATTAACTGGACAGTTTTGCATGATTCAGACCTTGAAAAAGGGCCAAACTTATGCTGCAGAGGATAAAACCTCAGTTGATGACCGTCTGAGTATTCTCCTGAAGGGAAGGTATGGAGATAGGAATTCCTAGTTTGTGTTGAATCTTTTCATGACCTCTGGGAAGGAAATAAGTTAAAGGAGATGTTGTCAATTAATGAATAAAGTAGTCAAGTGTGGTGGTGATGAAATTTCATTTTACAATTAAACTGTAGTGCAGTGGAGCAATGTGTGAAAGCTAGTAAGACTTTACTGCTTTGAATTTTGTTGCTGTCAAAATTTTCAATTGTGACTGTTTTTAACCATTGTCAGCTTTTTAAAGTTAAGTCAAAATTTACTGGCATTGAAATTCAAGAAGGTTATGTGTACTTTAGAGGTGATTTGCATATTTTTTAAATATCATAAAAATACAACTTCTAGGAATATCATCCTTCTGGGAAAGACCCAGTATATACTATTGTGTGGGCATAATTATTAATAGCAGCCCTTTCCTTCTCAAAACTCTCCCAGTTTGAGTAACAAATTATGTAGTCACTCCAAGTGTTAAAGCAATGATAACCATCAGAAGGCATGTTACTGATTTAATAGCGAATGCTGGCTTTGTTTTCCTTACGTTATTTTTTGAAATTATTATATTTTAGGAAGTGTTTTTAACTGTGTGTCATCTGTGGAATCTTAAAATTTAAGCACAAAATATAATCCCATAAGATTATAGTGATTTTAAAGATTGTCACGTTATTTGTGAAATACATGTTTATTAACATTGTTTTCTGTTATCAGAATGAAGGTCTCCTATAGAGGACACTTTCTGCATAATATTTACCCCTGTGCCTTTATAGATTCTCCTGAATTTAGATCAACTCAGATGCACAAAGGTGAAAAATTCCAGGTATGTTATGGTATGGTTTTAAAGACGATAGAAACTAGTTCATAGCTCATTCAAAATCCAGTGGTTATTAATAGAATGTAGCCATGATTTATAGGAAAAAGAGATTACCATATGGCATAGATAATATTATTTCATTTTAAAAACTTAAAATCTACATTAGCCACCTTCCCACTACTGAGACAAAACACTCAACTCTCACAATTTAAAGGAGGACAGGTTTATTTTGGTTCATAGTTCAGACCATGGTCAGCTGATTCCAAGACAGGAATGACATGGTAGAAGGGAATGGCAGAGGAAAGCTGTTCAACCTATGATAGCCAGGAAGCAGAGAGAGAAGGAAGGAGCCTAAGATAAGAATCCACTTTCCTAGGTCATGTCCTCAGTACCCTACCTCCAACCAGACCCCACTTCCTAATAGCACAGTCAGCTATTGAATTCATAAGTGGATGAATCCACTGGTAAGTATACTACCACCATAGTTCAATCTCCTTCCACACACATGAGAATTTGGGGGGACATTTCTTAAGTCCAAATGTGTTTGGTTTTGGGGATTCCTACGATAAATCTAAACTTTCTTTTTTGTAGGAATATTGATCCACTTTTTAGAGTGGCCAAACCTAATTTGCTGATGATCAGATTTCAGCCTGTTGATATAAGAAGCTGATATTTTTTCGTTTTCTTTCTTGGTTGCCTTATGTACCCCTTTGTCATCTGAAATGTGTTTAATTTTGTGCAAAACAAAGGAGAAGAGCTTTTGTAGAAGTATCTGCTCTGAGACCCAGATAAGACTTCATGTCAGTTTAACCAAACCTTATAAATGTTCTACTAGGATAAGCATTGGGCTTAAGATTGAGGATATGAAAATGGTCTTTGTGTCCACTTGTTAAAATACGATAACCAGCCGGGCGTGGTGGCGCACGCCTTTAATCCCAGCACTCGGGAGGCTGAAGTAGGAGGAGCGTTGTGAGTTCGAGGCCAGCCTGGGCTACAACGCGAGCGCAAGGCAGGCCTGAGCTACATAGTGCGACCCTGCTTCAAAGAAACCAGGGCTGGGGGTTTGGCTCAGTGGCTTAAGCGCCTGCCCTGGCAGGCACGAGGTTGTGAGTTCAATCCCCAGTACCGCAAAAAAAAAAAAAAAAAAATACGATAACCGTGCTCATTGAGCACCACTGTGATTGTGTGTTGGAAGCCTGACACTCAGACATGGAGCCATGTGATTCCTGCCATCACAACGCTTAGGATGCACAGGTGTGTCACTGAGTGAGTTAGAGTCATGTGAGTGCCACAGTGAAGACAGGAGGAATATTAAGGACCAGATGAGGACCTGTGTGGCAAGAGGGGTTTTTGGCAGGGCGCCTCACTCTGGAAGAGGAATACTCAACTCTGTGTAGTGCAGTTATAGTGCCCTCCCACTTTCGCATGTAACAATATTTGAAGAAGACTGTGGTTTCCCAGTTCTGAGTCACTCAGGGACCTCTGCAGATCCCTAGCGGGCTACCATGTAACTCACTGTGGAAGGTCATACTTGAGAAACACACGACAGAAGGACCCTCACACAGACAGGCTGAATTCATCAGTAACAGCCTGCCTCCTTGAAGCCTTCCCGATCTCAAGTGTGCATTTGTGCAGCCAGCTAGAAGGCCTTTCATCTGCAATTTGCCTAACAAATCTTCCTTCAATTCATTTTTTTGGAGCTTGATCCTTAAACTTCATTGTAATCAACAGGGTGTGAATGTACATAAATCATATGTACACTTGCAACATTAGCCTAGTCTACTCTGTGGCAGTGGTATCAACACAGTGGCTATTCTTCTGTCTCCAGACCTTGCAAAACAATAAAACTCAATCTGTTTGTGTTTAGTCTGCAGGTTGTTTTTAAATATAATTTTCCATATAGTTATAGAAGCTTGCGTGCATTGAATTTTTTTTGGTACCAAGGATTGAACTCACAAGCTTGCACTTGCCAGGCAGGCGCTGGTCCGCTGAGCTATATGCCCTGCCCACGTGCATTGAATTTTAACTAATATGACAAATCATTTGCTATGATAATGTCTGTTAAATTAGTCTACTCTTTCCTTTTCCCTAATTAATATGAAGTTCACATACACAGATGCATTTCTTTTCTTTGCCTGTTTGTGTCTTTGGCAGGTCACCATTATCGCAGATGATAACTGCAGATTTTTATGCTGGTCAAGAGAAAGATTAACTTACTTTCTGGAATCAGAGCCTTTCTTGTATGAAATATTTAGGTATCTTATAGGAAAAGACATTACAAATAAGCTCTATTCATTGAATGATCCCACCTTAAATGATAAAGTAAGTCTTTTTCTGAATTTTTTTTATTGTTAATTCAGTGCATACAGTGAGGTATACTTCGCTTTACTAAAGCTGTGTTTTCCTGATTTCCATTAAGTAGTCATATGTTAGGTGCAGAGGGGGTACTTGTAGTGGAGAGGTCCTTGAGCAAGTCATTTCTTGAGAATAGAAGTATTTTATAATTATTACTTTTGCCATTCCATAGTGGATAGTCTGTGAGAGGGGCCGGCATTTAGAGAAGTACTGTCCTCTTCAGCAGTGTTTTAAGTAACCCAAGGAAGATGGTAAAGGAGTGGGAGGGAGTCGGCATAGAACGAGCACACCAGGGCTGGCAGGGCTAAGGGGTGCAGAAGGCAGAAGGCTGTAAGCCATGAGGCAGCTGCTGACATTTTAGCCAAGGCCTCTTCCAGTCCTGCACACCTTCCTGGGTACAGCCACTCCAGGAAGCCCATGGGTGACAGGAAAGGATGGGCTTTCAGAGGTGCCCAGATCTTCAACAATTTGCACTTCGTTCTGAATTTCCCACATTTGTTTAGGTGGGAAAAGTTACACAAGAGAACTTGTGAAACATGGTTTCTGTGATGCGCACTTCTCCAGAACACGGAGTGTGGGCGTGCACTCTCAAGTCCTTTTGTCCTGGCTGTCTGTCATGTTAAGTTTGTGCTTATTATTTCAGTTTGATAAGTAGGTTATTGAGCAGATTAAATTTTTTATAATGTTTACAGGAATAGCTGATAAAATCGCAGCTTACATTTATTGGATACTTAAGCTGTGTCAGGTACTTTTATTTTTTCCCCCATTAGCTTATTTCAAGGAGAAGTACAGGCTGCTTCTAAATCTCAGAAATCTTAAAACTTTGCTTTGTAGAAAGCCAAAAAGTTGGAGCACCAACTCAGTCTCTGCGCACAGATCTCCATGCTGGAAATGAGGAACAGCATAGCCAGCTCCAGTGACGGCGAGGACGGCCTGCACCAGTTTCTGAGGGGCTCCCCCAGCACCTCTTCCCTTTGTAAGTCACCTCGCAACTGACGAGGCGCCAGGGTTCCTGGGGGTGGCACTCCCGCAGGCACTGCGACGCTTAACTGAAAAATAACTTTGCACACTAAAGGTAGCAATAACCAACTGTTTTCTAGATTTTCCCCCCTGCATTTCACGTCAGCTAATCCAAGTTTAAAACACAGTTCTGTTTTAGAAATTGTTCACTTGTTTCGTTATATACTTCACTTAGATACTGATTCACCAGGAGAATATAAAACAGTCCACGTGGTTTGGTAGATACTGTATTTTCATGATTTTAGTTAGAGTGAAATCCTAGACCAGCAATGTTTTAAGAAGGATAGGGAAACAGCCGATGGATGTTTTACTGTTGGATTATCTCAGTTCGAGCACCAAGACTTAAAAATTGGTTGGATAATAAGATATTCCTGAAAAGGAAGATCATGCCAAACCCCAAGTTACTGCATTCACACACCTACAGGGAGGCAAGTTTTCCAGACTCATCCAAGTTTAGATTGCTTTAAATCATTTATGTACCATTAATGACACAGGTTTTCAAACTTAATAAATTCACTGGGAGAAGTCAAATTATTATAAGTAATATTCTGAATGTAAGAACTGAACGAATTCATATGAAATTGCAAAATGGCAGAGAAATCCTTCCATTGTAAAAGCTAAAAGCATTCACATTTCCAATTATGTTCCAAACTAAAGCAACTTGTTTAAAAATGCAAGCACTCATTCAATAATCCTGTGTTGATATAAGTGATCTTGTAACTTGCATGCTTTAGATAGATCTGGTTACTCGGGAGAGGACGGTATTTACAGGGCCGTATAATTGGTGTGCAGGAGAGGCAGAGCTTCACCTCTTTCCTTTTATGGTTTCCATTTTTATTGATTTATTTTTGGCTGGGCCTGAGAATTAAATTGACATAGAACAGTTTAACTGGAGAAGTTCTTACATAGTACAAGTTTGACATGGCACAGGAGCCTGCAGAAGGAAATGAAAACCCAAAGAAAGAGAGTCAAACACTTATACACTGAATTGGACAAAAATGGGGAATTGTGAAAAACTAACTAAATTATGTTGGAACACTTAAGAGTTATTTAAATAAGGTTTGTAAACAATCCTGTCTCAGTTTTTAGTCCCTGATAAGAATGCTGTTTTCCTTCCTTTTTTATAGTTATTTTCTTTTTTTATGTTTGCATTACAGAATATTTCACATTCCTGGGTGAAGTTGGTACACGTACATAACACATCTTAATCCCTTTCCTTCCCCTTTCCTTCCCCTTCCTCTCTCTCTTGATCCCTTTCCTATTTGAGCAAGATCTTCTTCTTCCCTGTTTCCAGTTATCTGTTTTTTATTTTGCCCTTTATTTGTAACTTAGGTTTCTCATATAAAAGAAACCATGAGATATTTTAAATTCGTGTGTCTAATTCATTTCACTTATGGGCTCAAGGTGCATCCATTTTCCTACAAATGACTCAAGTTTATCTTTCTGTATGGCAGAGTAGTACTGTGGCATCCTTCACGTGGGAATTTTGTCTCCTGTATGTAAGAAACATGGTCAAAAGTGATGGTCAGTGAAGGTCAGAGTGACAGTCTTCTTGTACCTGCTGTTTTTTAAAATGCTTTTAACTCAAAATAGTCAATAGGCCATGATAGTGTAGTTTTAATGTCTTCAGAAGTAATATTCTTTTTTTTTTTTTTTTTGTCTTTTTGAGACAGAGTCTCACTATGCACTTCAGGCTGGCCTTGCGCTCACTTTGTAGCCCAGGCTGGTGTTGACCTCACAACAGACCTCCTGCCTCAGCCTCCCTGGCAGATGTAACATTCTAAAACAGTCTCAGCATTGAAATGTTATGGACATAAAGGGGATTCAAGGGCAACACATGTAACAAATTGGAAATGGTTTGGTTTATTGCCTGGTTTCTTTTTGAAAGTATTAACTGAGGCTCCATGTGCAGGTCGGATGTTGCTTTGGAGCATGTGCTCCCCATACCAGGATTTGGCAGAAAAGCAGCCTAATGGTCTCTTGTCCTTAGGCAGAGGGAGGACTGTGTGGCAGATTCACTGTTGGCTCCTAAAGCCCCCTCCACGATGTGGCCGTCACTGCCCTCAGCAGGTGATCACTGAATCCTTCTGCTATGCAGGGGGATGGGAGAAGTGCAGGTGGTTTCACAGCAACCGAGTCTACCTCAGTGGCTATCACTTTACTTCACAGATGAGGCTTTTGGGAGTGTGATATGCTCATTCACTTGTTTCCATTGCACAGGGCTGGATACAAATCTCAGGGTCCTGTTGAGTTGTAAAGCTCATGCTTGTAGACCAGATTGATACCCAGCAAGACCTTGCTGCTCAAGCACAACCAGTACATTGGCATTCAGTGTTTGCAAAATGAAGGGACCTGTTGGCCAGCTGACAAGGAGATAAGCTCAATCAAGTCTCTCTCCCGGTTGCCTGGTGGTGCAGGAATCTAAGTGCCCTGGGCTAAGGGGAAGCACTGAGCTGACTGGTGGTGGTAACCAGGAGTCTTGGTGGAATATTCTGCACCCTGCAGGCCAGACCACGTAAGACTTGTGGAAAATTCAGAACTATTGACAGCACCCATCCCTTCTAACCTTGGGTCACAGGGCCCTGCTCTTATCCTTCCAGGTTCTGCTCCTCAGAGATTGTGATTTTGCCTGGATCATTTTATGTCACATCCTAGACTTCTATACCTACAACCTGAAAAACATCTCAAACAGTTTTTAGGAACAGCACTGCTGCTGTTTTGTAGTTAAGTTTCAAAATTGTCTCTGGGTTTTAAAAGATGTGAAAATGACGTTTGGCTAGTGCCCAACAACTATGAGCTAGCGACAGCGGCCTTTACTGTTCCAGCAGCCGGTGTACATTGTATCTGGCGGATACATTTCCCAGGTCTAATTTATGTTCTCCATTTTCACCTCTTTCTGTTTCTCTGTGTGTTTCTTCATTCTCTGGTTTTTCGTTTGCCCTGTAGAACATTCTTAAACATGCATCACCCAGGGATCTCATTAAAGCTCCTGATGCAGCAGGTGTGGAATGGAGGCAGTAGTTTAACAGGGACCCAGGTGAGGCTCGTGTGGCTGGTCTGTGACCTGCACTTTGAGTAGAGGCTGTAGGGTTACCTGTGTTCCGGAATTCTGCTGATTGCAGCCTGTGAGGGTGATTCTGACATTCTTGTACATGGTGTGATCAAAACGGTGAATGTTTAAACAACAAAAAAATTTATTAAAGACAGATTAACAAAACAAAAGACAGATTCACATTAACCCCCCTCAAAATACTCTGCTTCACTTAGAACACACTTAACCCATCATTCTTACCACTTTCTGCAGCAGTTTACAGAAATTTCTGTCAAACAAAAACATTGTGGCATGTCTACCTCCACCTTATTCACTGGATCTGGCACCGTGAGACTTGTGGCTCTTCCTCTGAGTTGAAACGACCCAGAAAGGTAAACTTTTTGGATCAGTTCAGGACATCAAGGCAGCCACAACAGTGCAACTGAAGAAATGCGTGAAAGAGGACTTTCAGAACTGATTCAGAAGACAGCAAGAATAAGTGTGTTCAAAGAAAGGGGAAAAGGTGGGTGTGGTGGCGCACACCTTTAATCCCAGCACTCAGGGAGGCTGAGGTAGGTGGAGCGTTGTGAGTTCGAGGCCAGTTTGGGCTGCAACGTGAGCACAATGCTGGCATGAGCTACATAGTGCGACCCTGCCTGAAAAAACTAGGGCCAGGAGTTTGGCTCAGTGGCTTAAGCGCCTGTTTGGCTAGGCAGAAGGTTTCGAGTTCAATCCCTGCTGCCACACACAAAAAAAAAAAGAAAAGAAAAGAAAAAAAAACAAAGAAAGGGGAAACATTTTGAGGGGCATTAATGGCAGTGTCTTTTACTCTGATTTTTTTTTTTTTTTTTTTTTTGTGGCACCGGGGATTGAACTCACAACCTCGCGCCTGCCAGGGCAGGCACTTAAGGCACTGAGCCAAACTCCCGGCCCTGGTTTTTTTGAGGCAGGGTCGCACTGTGTAGCTCAGGCCGGCCTTGCACTCGTGTTGTAGCCCAAGCCGGCCTCGAACTCACAACGCTCCACCTACCTCAGCCTCCCAAGTGCTGGGATTAAAGGCGTGCGCCACCACGCCCGGCTCTTACTCTGATTTTTTAAAAGGTATTCACCATATTTTTAGATCACACTTTGTATTTCTCATCTATTGGTAGTTCAGGATAGAGGCTTGCATGGACTTTTAAAGATCTGACGAGTCTGGGATTTAATTCCAGAAACATACTTTGTAATACACAGCATATGTACTATTAAACAAAATGCAATCCATAAACAGGTAAAGGGAAACTTTAAGTGAACTGCTTCCGTGAAATGACTGCCACTCCATTTCTTATGTTGTGCTTTGCGTTTACACCTCTTACGCTGCTAAAGCCACAGCAAGATCTCTCCTGTCTTCAAAGATTGTGTTCTACTTCAAACTGTCATCTGA
>RJWM01010137.1:0-23915 GCA_004363535.1 Dasyprocta punctata
TATTTTGTGGGATGATCTATTTCTTCCGTTTCTATGGTACCAGTCATTAAATTTCCTTGTTGTCATGGCTTGTGTCTAGATGTACCCCAAGGCTTCATGCAGTCAGATGTAGTGCTTTTTCAGAGGTGGGTGGACAGAGCATGTGTGACAATGGGATTGGTTCATGGTACAGTGCTCAGATCCAGGGTAATAGGAATGAGGGTGTGAGTGCTACCCACCCAAAGTAACCTGGACAAAATGTAAAGGTTAGAAAGTGGGTGACCACCCCTCATTGCTTTGCTCTCTTCTCTCAGCCATGAACAGTCTCTCCTCTGTGGTTCCTCTCTGCTGTGCCAACCTGCCTTGGATCCAGCTGATTATGAAATGAAAATTTTGCAAAGTGTGAGTTAAATGAACTTTTCTTTCTTTAATTTGTAGGTTTTGGGTATTTTGTCTCATCAATAAGAAAAGCAACTCAGACAGAACTTGGTACAAGAGAAGTGGGGTCTTTGCAGTGACTGTACCTGACCATGTGGTTTTGCAGCCTTTAACCTCACTTGTGAGAAGGGGAATAGTTAGGAAAAGATTGGAGATGCCAGCTGAAAACATTGAGCTGGAACTGTTGAGGTTGTACTTGATGTGAGATTGTGGTAAGACCTCAGAAGACCAAAATGGTGAATTGACACTGGACTGCAGATGTAGTGTTAGGACTTGGTAGAAAGTTTGTCTACAGTTTGCTTCTATGCAGAGATTTTGGCTGACACTGAGATTAAGTGTGGCAGACTGATAAATCTGTCAGAAGCAGTCTAATATTGATTGCCTGGATACTGTTGGGGGCTTTTTCTCCCAATTTCTGTTGAGACTCAAGGGCAAAGAGCCATGTAGAATGGTTCAAAACATTGTGAATTTGGTCAGAATTTGACCAGAAATAAGAATGTTGAGTCTTGCAAAAATGGAACAGGAGTGAAATTGGTTGTTGAAAAGACTATCTAGAAAAAGTCAAGTACTACAGAAGAAGGCAATAGAAAAATTTGCCTCAGGACTCCAATCTTTGCAGCCTCAGATTGGCAAAAGTGAAAGACTGTGCTTTGAGAAGAGAGCCCAAGAGCACCATGACCAGAATGGTGGTGGCCTAGGGAAGTCGTTCTGTGGGATTTCCTATATAGCTACTGAACCCCGACTGCTAAGAGAGAAGGTTGTCTGGCTACTGCTCCAGCTGGCAGCAGACCGTGGCATCTTCCCTGTGGTGCTGTTCAGGCACAAGCAGTATGTAAGTGCTGTGGTTATGGCTTCCAACCTAATTTCAGAAAAAGCCCTGGGAGCCCTGGCAGTGTGGCGCTGTGAAGGCAGTGTGTGCAGCTGTGAGTGTGAAGATGAAGTTGCATTGGAATGTGGAGCTTATGAGGAAATTTGGAAGAAGGGAGCACAGCAGGTCCTTTCGGAAACCCAAGGCAGTGTCTTGGTAGCAGAGGGACTCAAGTCCTTTAGATTTCACATCGTGCCACAGATTTCCTTTGGATGCTGCACATGGAACTGCAGCTGTTAATGTACACCCTACTGGGTGCTCAACTTGCTTTGGTTCCATTCCATTTTATTCCCTACTTCTAACTTTCAGAGTGATAAAGTTTATGTTGTGCCAGTGTGTGTTGGCAGGGTTTAACTTTCTTTTCATTTGTACAGGGTCTGGCAGCTAAGCATTTATCTGAAATCTCAGAGAAGACTTGGGAGCTGGACGTTTCAGCTGTGTGGAGATTCTTCAGAGGTGGCTGGTTCTAGAGCGCATGATGCTGGAATTTATTCATGGTGCAATGCTAGTATCAAGGGCACTAGGATTCAGGGTGAGTGCTGCTTGCCCTAAGTTGCCTGGGTATGCTATAAAGATTATAAAGGTCTCTGTTTGTCCCAGTTTGCTTTGCTATCTTTGCACAGCATAAAATGCTTTCCTCTGTGGTACCTGTGTAGTCTGCCATCCTGCCTTGAAGATAGCTGACTGTGGACTAAAATCTCTATAAATGGCAAGCTAAATAAACCATTCTTTCCTTAACTTGTAGGTGTTGTGTATTTTGTCTCAGCCATCACAAAAACAAGAAGCATGTTTTCATATAAATCTTTTTTTGACTTTATACTTTTCAACTGGCAAAAATATTCCATATTAGTAATTATCCTCCATAAAATATTGTGCGTTTAAACATTAAACATTACTTGAATTGCCATCAAATTTATAAATGAATATACATTCATATATATATATATATATATATATATATATATATATATATATTCCTCTTCTAGTGTAGACTTTGATGAAACAACAAACAAGTGAAATAATAAAAAGGATTATAGGGGCTGGGATTTACCTCAGTGGAGCAATGCTTGCCTGGCAAGTGCGAGGACATGAATTCAATTCCAGGTACAAAAAAAAAAAATAAACAAGAGTTGTAAAAAGAACTAGAATAGCACTCTAATTTAAAATTGTACCTTGTGCTGTAGATTATTTTGTCTTGTCTATGCCTTAGTCTCCTTGGTTATAAATGAAATTTCCAGATTTCTTCTGAAGTTACTATGGCTTCTCACAAATGAAAAACTAGTGTGCACTAACCGCACCCAGTATGTGTGAAATGTACTGAGGGATAGAAGCCTGGCTACATAGTTAGATCAGGTGTCATTAATATTTGGATATAGTTTAGAAATGCACAAACAATCAGGTTTTATTGTGAATGAGTGGCGACTTTATGGCACATACCCGGTTAATGCACCATGGATGCTTTCCCATTGAAGAATAAAATACTTGGTTAATTTGTCAGAATATAGGTCTTGAAAGGTTGCGTTTTCCCAAGCAAAACACATCGAAGTATTTTCTGAATTAAATAGTCCCTCACCATCAATAAATAGACTGCTTTCTACACAGTTCATTTAAACAAATCACATGGTTGGTTTTATAGAAAAGTTTGCTCGCCCTATAAAGGAGGTGCTAACTGCCGCGTTGGTCCCCTCTATTTAGACATTTGGATGGTTCCCAAAATAAACTGCTGCTTTCTGCCAGAGCAAAACCTCAAACCTTTGTACGTATAATAAACTGACATCGTGCTTCAGATTTCCCCAAGTTGCTGTCAGTGAATGTTCAAGACATTGATCTCTTTATCCCATTTTTTAACTTTTGAGATTTAATCTGAAATATTATTGTTGAATATGACAAAATAACTTACTTCCTTTCTAAATCGCCTGGTTTTCATTTAAAAAGTTTCATTTTCCTTTTGTCAAATCCACTGACTACTGTGAAACGTTGTGGTCAAGTGTTTTGACACAGCCAATGATACTAAGATATGTTACAGATTTTATTGCATGAAAACATTTCCAAAACTGTTATCCAGTTGAAATGATACATACTGTACATGAAAGTTTAATTAATTATGTGGTATATAGTAGGCTTTGTTTTAGAAATTGTAAGACTAATCTCACATTTCACAATGACTACATTTTATTTTCAAAATAACGAACTCGTGCATGGGCCAATTACAACATAATAATGTATGTAATTTAATACACTATTTAATAAATAATATGTATGTAAAAATAATTTAATTTCTGTCTTTGAGATTAAGTGAACTAATAAGCATTTCTGTCTTGTAGAATCATCAAATGAATATCCTTCTCTGATCTCAAATGGAACTACATCTCCTGTAACAGAAAATAAATATAAAATGCAGTCCTTTTGCAGCAAAATGAAACATTTTCCTCATTTGAATTTTGAGAACTTAAAAATGCATTAAATAGAATCTCACTCAAATCTCTCATGACATCGTCTATCCATGCATTTATTTATTCCTTAAGTTATTCAAATTATAATTGAGTATCTAACATTTCTCAGCGTGTACTCAGAAAAGAGGAATCGACTGATGAGTAAGAAATTTGCAACCAGATGCTCTAACAAAAAGAAGCACCACTAAAAAAACGATTCTTGGAAGAGTTGCAATATAAAATATTGTAACTTATATGCTTTTTAATATATTTATGTTCCTTCTTTTTTCTCTTACACAGTAAGTCTTTCTTAGGGGAAGTCATAGACGCCATCTACTGATTAAACTTCTCAGTTATTTTTACAGAAATTTGACAGTGACTAAAGACAATTGTTCAATTTTGAATACTTTTGCCCACCTGTGCTGCTACGGTCTTTGAAACGATGACTTTCCTTGCGGCTCTTGACTCACCCATTCATTGCTTTATATTTTTAATTCATAGAAGTTTACATGCTTCCTTACATTAACGAACCAATCAATTTCATGAAATCATTTGTCTGAGTGATGGTAGACTGAAATATTGAATAGATAAATTTATGTCAGCATTTGTAGATACCTTTGTGTTCCATTCAATTCATTTTGCCTGTTCAAATAAGTTACTGCTATATTCCAAAGGAATGACTTTTCGGTATAAGATAGAAGGAAGGACAGAGACAGTCATGGTATTCATGCTAATACCAAATACTCTCTGTGTCCACACTCTCCATAGGTGGGCAGTTCCTCCAGCAGCTCTTTCCCACAAGTTCGTTTCTGAAAGTACAGGAACTAATCTTTCAAAATAATGCAGCCTCATCAGTGTTTCATCTAACGATTTTAGTAGGAATTTTACAGTAGAACTGTAGTCAACAGGGACAGGTTTCTGTGAACACATGACAATTGTTACATCATTCCAAGGACATAGATTAGGGAAACAATTTTACACACTGTGAGGGCCCCAGAGACTCAGCAGGACCACCAGAGAAAAGTATCATCCGGTGACAAATAGATTAAGACTATGCAGCACACATACGTGGACCTCAGTGGATTGGAGCATTTGGAAATATCAGTGTCCTTTTCCTTCTTACACTGTCTGATGGATTAATCACTGTTCGTACTCACTGTTATCAGAAATGATGGAATCACTCAGTGGCAGGCATTTATGGTGAAAAATATAGATGTTACTGACACTTCTCACATAGAATGATCACTGCACTATAACTCAACAAAGCTACTTTAGTGCAAACTAGCTAACTAGGAAATCTCATACATTTTGTCTAGAATCCTTAGTTGTACAGAAATGATGCATTGAGATACGTGCTTAACCGAGAAAGCATGAATTTGCACAGCTATTTGGAGTCTATCAAATCACAGAATAGTTTATCAAAATAGAAAAGGTTTCCATAATTATGGAAATGTACACTGAAATGATTTCTACAGGTTCTGTCTTCTTTTAACTCAGTTTTAAAGTGTAGAGCACAGGAGTCTTTTTCTTCCTACCCAATGAGAGAGATGGTCTGGGTTGGAATTGCTTAGATTAGAGTTTTTAAATAACTGACCCCAAAAGTAATTAAGAAGTTTTAATACAAACATCACTCTCTTTGATGATATATGCAAAATTATTAGCCATTTTCACTAAACAAGTTTTGGGATGCACCTAGGGAAAAAAATATCTTCTGCATATTTATCAACAGTACTATTGGTCACTATACTGGTTTTTGGAAAAGTTTCTGAAGTCACATGGCAGGTGTGAGGTATACCAGGTACTCCTGCAGCATGGCATTTTACCAAATAGACAGAGAGTACGCTCTCTGAGATAACCTAGGCCTTGACAGAGACAAGAGTAAAATGGGTGAAATTAATGCCAGACTAAAATAAGTCCCTTTAAATATCACTGGATAAAAAGTCATTTAATGAACTTAGACCCATCCATTCATAATGGGTCTAAAATATAAAACGTTTTTGGGAGTCAGCCCTGAAAACATGTGTATGAAGCACTTTGCTTCTAAGCTGCTATGTGGCCTGTCCTGATGGGTCTCCTGAAGGATCAACTACTATGGACTCTGAAGATGGAGCACAGTATTACTTAGAGGGAGACTATGGCTTTCCATCTTCAGGATTGGGGAGGCATATTCTGTGCTGTTTCCCAAGCTGTCCCCTAAAACTATCAGCTCAGCTATCCCCAATGCTATCAACTGAAGTGGAACATGTGTATGCTTTGAACTTTCTTTTGAAATCCTTTCTCACAGAATGCCTTGTGTGCTCATTTAGTGAAGAAAAACCTTGTTCTCTTTATACATTTAAGACAGTGCACTCCTTTAACAAAGAGTGTGGTCAATAAACTTACTCCCCACATGTGTCTTTGCCACAAGTCTTCATTCACTAAGCAGCAGTCTTCACAAAGTTCAGTCCCAATACTAATAAAAAACTACATCCACAATGGTGATTGAAGAGCCCCAGTACTGAATAAAAAAACTAAGAAACCAGTTTATCATTTTAAGCATCAGAAAAATGGAGAAAACATGTAAGGATTCTCTGCAATCTAAACAGCCTTGTTAGAAGTGGCATAAGGTCTGTAAATCCTATAATAGAACCCAAAATCGGTGAGAATATAACTTATTAGTTCATTTCATCTGAGTTCTTTTATGTTTAAATAAATAGTCACATGCACCTGAATTTTTGTTATATGATTAACTGGAAACACAGTAAACTTCTTTCTACCCCAATTACAAAACTCTACTTCATGCTGGACTGAAAAAATATTGTGAGAAAATTTAATAATGTAATTTATTTTAATATAATTTATGAAGATAATGAGTTATGTATATAATGTCCCATTAACAGAAATATAGACACATGTATATAGATAAACTGCATTATTGGAATTTACATTAAAATGTGACAGGTACAGGAAGAAATTAGGTAGATGAATGCTATTAAAATTCATTCATGTTTGATAACTTGTGTGATAAACACAGGTATGCTCAATACATATGTTTTCACCTTTTAAACTTTACTTCATTAGTACATGTTTGTAGTGCATGAAGTTTGCATTCATCTTGGAGAGCAGGTGTATGTACATAGCATAAGTGGTTCATTTTATTCATATTCACCTTCCCACAGCTCCACCTCTAGATCTCTTTCTATTTCCATTATTATTATTATTGTTATTTTTAGTTCATGTTTTCAACATATAGTCTTTATAGTCATTCTGAGTTTTTGATTTCTTTATATGACACATCTCTAGTATTTTTATATTCCAATTTCTACACTTCTTTCAGGGTCTCTTGGACCCTTTCAGTTAGCAAAAGATCTATCACAGTTTCCTGTTATTGGATTTTTGTTTTGCTCTTTATTTATAATTTCACTTTCCTACGCAGTTGAAACCATTTGATATTTCAGCTAGTGCTTCTGACTTAAACCAAGTGTGTCTTTGTCATTTTCTCATTGCTGAGACACAATACCCTATACTCACAAGGGAAAGTAAAGAAGTTGAATTTTATCTCACTGTAGAGGTTTCAGTCCATAGTCAGCACGACTTTAAGGTAGAGCTGCATGGCAGAGGGGTGCCATGGAATAGAAACAGTGCATAGGACAGTATGCAGCAGGAGGCAAGAGTACTGAACCTCATTTTCCCTTTTGCCCTAACCAGGCTATAAAACTACCTGTTGGGCCACACATACTCAGTCGGGATGGGTCTTTTCAGTAAATTCATTCAGAAACATGCTAATTGGATTGCTGAACTAATCTACTTATCATGCGTATTCATATATCCTAGATCTATTTACATCTGAAAATCCTCTCCTATGAGACATGAGGCTTTGGGGGGACAACCACATAAAATATAACAAGGTACATAAATTTTCCTATAAATGACTCAAGTTTATCTTTCTTTATGGTGGAATAGTACTACCCTGTGTGTTAGCACCACATTTCCCTTACCCAGCTTTCTGTTAATAGACTTAAGTGTTGTTTCCAGAATTTAACTATGGAGAATTACGCTGCTGTAAATGTGTATATGCATGTACCATGGCATCAAGATTCCTTAGCTCCTTGGGAAAGATACCAAGAATTTCAATACATGCATCAAATGGAATTTCTATGTTTAATTCTTTGAAAATGTGTATACTGATTTTCACAATAACTGCACTATATATGTTACCATGAATGATGTAGAACAGATCTCTTTTCACTACAGCCATGCCAGCATTTGCTATTAATTAATTTCTTTCTGATTTCATTTCTTCCTGGTGTAAAATAGATGTTTTACTCAACCATTTACATCACAGGATTGTTTTAATTTATTTGTAACTAATGGCAAAAGATGTTGAACATTTTTCACTTTTAGTAGCCAACATACATTTGAGAAGTATCTGTTTAGTTCACTTAACCATTTTTGGATTGTGTCTTTTATTTTCAGAGGCATAATTATTTTTTAGTTCAATCTGTCTCTCTGTCTTCCATCTATCTATGATATTATTCCTGTATCTGAGTAATAGTTTGGAACAATTTTATCACGCTGTAGGTTGCGTCTTTACAGTTTTGATTGTTTACTTTGCTGTGCAGAGACTTTTTAACTTGCTATGATCCCATTTGTTGATTTTTGCTGTTATTTCTTATGCACTTCTGTTCAGAAAGTCTTGCCTACACTTAGGACTTCAAGAGTTTTACCTACTTTATCTTTCAGCAGGTTAATTGCTTGTATTCTAATCCTTAAATCTTTGATTGATTTTGATTCTCAATCAGTACATGATGAGAGTTTTGGATCCAGCTGCAAACTTCAGCATAGCGATTGCCAGTTTTCCCAAACCATTTTCTGAAGGCGCTCTTTCCTCCGAGACATGTTTTAGGCCCCTTTGTCATACAGCTGAGTATTTCCGGGGATGCTCTAAACCCCTTCTGCTTGTTCTTGATGTACCATGTCTGTTTTGGTGTGAGTACCATGTCATTTTGTCGCTCTGACTTTTGACTTAAACTTGAAGTCAGGAATTGCGATGCCTCCAGGTTTGCTCTTGTTTCCCAGGTTTACTTTTGTAATTCTGAGTCATTTCTACTTCCATATTAATTTTGGTATTTTTCTGTCTTCAGGGAGGAATGCTGTTGGTACTTTTGGGGGATTACTTTAAATCTGCCAATTTTGAAAGTTTGGCGATTTTGGCAATATTGATTCTGCATACACAGGAAGAGGGGTCCTCTTTCAGTCTTCTGATGTCCTTTTCAATCTTCTTTTTCAGAGAACTACAGTTTTCACAATATAGCTTTTTAACTTCCTTGGTTATGTCATTTGTAAGCATTTAATATTTCATGATGCGATTGTGAATCTTCATTTTTCTCCTCGAAATATTTACACACAAGTGTTACTGGTCTTTGTGTGATGATTCTGTATCCTGTTACGTTGTTGAAAAAGGTGATGAATTATAAGAGATTTCTAGTGCAATTCCTTGGGTCATCTATCTTAAATATCATCTCAGCTGTGTATCATAATAATTTGACGCCTTAATTTTGTATACTAATCCCTTTTATTTATTTCAATTGCCTTTATATTTTGAGTACAGTGGTGAGAAGAATTGGTGACCATGGCCATCCTTGTGTTGTTTCTGATTACAAAGAAGTAGTTCTCATTTTTTTTCTCATTTAATAAATTATTTGCCACTATTTTGTCATAAGTGGCTTTTATTAGATCTGTCAAGTCCAGCAGTAACTATTTTCTTCAGGGTTGCTCTATTTCTATATGTCCCTCTGTTTTTCTATCTGTATTTTAAAAAAATTTCACAAAATCTAATGTTAATAGAATTGTTAGTTTTATCACTAAATAAGTTTCTTCTCTTTTGTTTTTCTCTATGTGATTAATTATAGGTTTTAGATTTTAAGAACCTCCTGAATTTAAGTGATATTAATTCAGTAAGAATTTCATTGATAAAAGTTATGTAAAATATTATGGGATGCAATTTTTTCCTCAAGTGTCGTTTAACTCTTTAAGATATTCAGTAATATGTTCAGGAGACTTTTTAATTTTCACAGTGTTATTTATTTGTCCTCAGATTAGGAATGGTAAATAATTTAATGCATGATTTCATAGTCAGAGACTATTTATTTCAGGTGAGAGTGTGTGAGTCCTGTAGCTCACCTGTGAATCCTGTAACCTGGATTGGACTCAGCTCCCAGAAGCCCAGCAAGGAGGAGAGCAGTGGTGAATGAGCTGAAGAGCTTTAGTCAGGGGCTCTGCTGGGAAGGGCAGCCCCAAGCTCAGGTGTAAGTGGCTCAGAGCCACTTTGGGGACTCTGGATGACAGGGGGCAAAGCCAGGGTTGGGGTTATATTGCTGGTAGTTTTACACCTGGTGGGGTACTGTCCTGACTGGGGTCTGGCAGGTCTTTATCTCAGGCTGGACCTGTGAGCTGGCTGAGAGGAGCCCTCATGGACTGTGGGTGCGATCCTGCTCCCAGTAGAAAAGGGTTCCTGCTTGGGGGAGCAGCCTTAGCACTGTAGTGGGGCTCCCTGCTCTCACTCTAGGGTGACCTCACTTTGAAGGCTATAAATATTCATGCTAATACAACCCCATAATGGCAGCATGTGTTTTCAACCATAGCGAAATATTTGACCCTGGGTGCCCTATAAGACAACAGGTTCCTTTATGTAAAGATTGGGAGGTTGCAAGTCCAAGGTCACGTGGTCCCCTCAGCTCAGCCCTGTGGCAGAGGTGACGGCAGTGACATTGTGGTGAGAGTGCTTTGAGAGGGAGCTCTTGGGGAGACAGATCCAGAGGTCAGGCTCTCTGAGAACAATGCCCTCTCAAGGGAACCAACTCGGTCTCAGCATTAGGGTAAAATCCCAAAGTCCTATTCCTGACCCAGTAAAGCCTCACAGTGCAAAGATATAATCACCTCAATCCCAGTCCCCTGAGTAACGGTCCACCATGTGACTGAGGGATAAACCACATCCGAAATAGAGCAATGTTCATACTCCTCTTGTATTTCCATTTTAGGAAAATGTATCCTCCAAGAAATTTACTGTGTTACAGTATAAGCTGATGTCCTGTTATTTTTATAATTCTTCAGCAGCAACGTTTTTTTTAAATTTAGAAATCACTATAGATTTTGCCCTCTGTGTAACATGATATTTTGTCACATTTAATGATGATTTAATTAAATATTGCTTTGTTTGACATCTAGAATGAAAATCTGTTTTTTATACATGCAGAAATCATTACCACTTTAACTTTATATTCTCAATTTTTAGTGGGAATTTCTTTCCAAAATTAGATATATTTTTTGCACTTTTCTGTTGATTTTGGGCAATATTGCCTTAATCATGTATTTAACAAACCAAGCTTTTCTTAGAATAAGGACAATTACTTTAGGTTCATTTAAACTCTATTTTTCTGTTTCCACATTTTTTACAATTATTTTTCATCTTCAATTGTTTTTGCTGTATATGAAATCTATTTTAACACAATTACTTCTACTTATTTATATTATTCTGAATACTTTCCTATTTAAAAATTAATGCCTATGATATTGATAATTGGCTTCACACTAGTCACTTCGAGGAAATTTAATATTTTGTGTGGTGATCCATTTCTTCAATTTCTATGTTACCAGTCATTAAATTTCCTTGTTCTCACAGCTTGTGTCTAGATGTACCCCAAGGCCTCATGCAGTCAGAGGTAATGCTTTTTCACAGGTGGCTGGAGAGAGAGTGTGTGACACTGGAATTCTTTCATGGGGCCATGCTAGGATACAGGGTAATACCACTGAGGGTAGGAGTGTTACCCACCCACAGTAGCCTGGATAAAATGTAAATGTTAGCAAGTGGAATGGTCATCACTCATCGTGTTGCTCTCTTCTGTTAGCCATGAACTGGCTGTCTTCTGTGGTGCCTATCTGCTGTGCCAATCTGCCATAGAGCCAGCTGATTATAAAATGAAAGCTTTACAAACTGTGAGTTAAATAAACTTTTCTTCCTTTAACTTGTAGGTATTTGGTATTTTTCTCAGCAACATGAAAAGTATCTTGGTACCAGAGCAGTGGGATCTTGGTGGTGACTGTACCTGACCATGTGGTTGAGGAGCCTTTGACCTGGCTTTTAGAAAGTGAAAGACTTAGGAAAGGTTCTCAGATCACAGCTGAAAACATTGTGGTAGGACCCCTGAGGTTATACTTGATGTGAGATTGTGGTCATAACTCTGCCATCCAGATTGCTGACCGAAATACTGCCAGGAAAGCCTAAGCTAAGGAAGTTCCTGCTGTAAGAAGGACTGGATTGATGCAGGACTGCAGATGTCGTGTTATGGCTTGGCAGAAAGTTCATCTGCATTTTGCTTCTGTCCAGAGACTTTGCCTGACACTGAGATTAAATGTGGCAGACTAAGTAATCTGGCAGAAGAAATTTTTAAACAGTCTAATATTGATGCACTGACATGGATTCTTTTGGGGAATTTTTAGCCCAATTATTGTTGCAAATCAAGAGAAAATTGCTGAGCAGGATTATTCAAAACATTGTGAGTCTGGCCAGAAAGGAAGCCCCAGAAAGTTGAGGCCTGTAAGTATGGAACAGAGGTGAAGCTGGAGTTTGAAAAGGATAGCAAGAGAAAAATCACGTACTTCAGAAGATGGCAGTAGAAAACTTGGCCTGAGGACTCCAGCCTCAGGTTTGCAAAAGTGAATGATTGTGCTTTGAGAAGAAAGCCCTAGAGCACCATGCACCAGAATCATGGTGGCCTAAGGAAGTCGTTCTATGGGGCTTTTTTATAGATACTGGACCCCTACTGCTGAGAAAGAAGGCTGTCTGGCTACTGCTTCAGCTGATAGCAAACCCTGGCTTCAACCATGTGATGCTATTCAGGCACAAGCAGAATGTTAGCGCTGTGGGTGAGGCTCCCATCTGGATTTCAGAAGAAGGCCTGGGAGGTCTGGCAGTGTGTCCCTGAGAAGGCAGTGTGTGCAGCTGGGAGTGTGAAGCTGAAATTGCAGTGCATACCCCAGAAGTTGGGAGATGCCAGGAATGTGTATTATATGAGAAAAATGCAAGGAAGGAGTACAGATAGCCTCAACAAGAAGCCATGGGAGCTTCCATCAAAAGCAGTACCTTTTGGGCCCAGGGACCCAAGCCCTTGGGAGTTCACACCTTGTCACAGATTTCTAGAATGATGGACGTGGCATTGCAGGACTTTATGTTTGCCATGGCGGGTGTTGCACTTGCTTTGGTCCCATTCCTTTGTATCTCCCTATTTCTTCCTTTTGGAATGGTAATATTTAGCTTGTGCAATTATGTTTTGGAAGTGTTCATCTTTCTTTTCATTTATACAGGAGCTTACAGTAATCGTTTGCTTTAAATCTCAGAGATACTTGGAAATTGGATTTTTAAGCAATGTGGAAATTTTTAGGCCTTTAGCAACACTTTGAGATGGACTAAATGCCTTTTGCATAAAGGTAGGTGCTTGAGTCTTTGTGGGGCATGGGTGGAGTATTATGGCTTGTGTCTACATGACCCCCAAAGACTCATGCAAGTGTAAGTGGGTATTCTTCAGAGGTGGCTGGATCTAGAGTGTGTGATACTAGAATTTATTCATGGTGTAATGCTAGTATCAAGGACACAGGGATTTAGGGTGTAAGTAAGTGCCAACTGCCCTAAGTAGCCTGGATAAGCTGTAAGGGTTAGAAAGGTCTGTGGTTGTCCTAGGTTGCTTTACTGTCTTTGCCCACGACGAACTATTTTCCTCTGCGCTGCTTGTATGTCGAGTCATCCTGCCTTGGAACCAGCCCATTAGGGACTGAAATCTCTACAAAATGTGAGTCAGATAAACCTTTCCTCCCTTAACTTGTACATTTTGGGCATTTTGCCTCAGCCATGAGAAAAGTAACATACATGCTTTCATATAAACCTTTCTGTGGCTTGAAACACTTTGCAGTTTCAACTGTCAATAATCACATTAGTAACCGTGCTTCATAAAACACCATAAATTGCTACATAAATCACCTTGGAAATGTTGCAAAGATTATAAATAAAAGTTTTTTCCCTGTCTTGCTCATGATTTGATGCAGGAAACAGTGAAATAATAAAGGCAGATTATAATAATAACCTAATTTTATAGTTTACCTTATGTGGTAAATTCTTTGTGTCTTGTTTTTTATTGGATAACAATATAAGTAGTGAGAATCTGAGAAAAACTGACAAGACCTACTTTGAGTCCATGGTGAGGTTCCCAGGAACTCATGTCTCCTGAGGAGAGGGCAGAGGTTGGGACCCCTCATTCCTAAGTTCCAGGGTTCCTGGAGCTGTGAGGGGCTCCAGTGAACTCACAGACAGGAGGCTTTGTGGACACCTTGTGAAAAATGGCAGCCCTGGTGCTCTCCTTGGTGCCCCATGATGCATCTCTGTCTGTTTATTTCCTGGAGTTTATCAGCTCCACAACCAATTTCTCACAGCAATGTCATCATGGAAATATATGCACAGCTCAGTACCATATGCTGCATTTGATAAATATATACAGTTTTGTCAATGAGAATGAGTAAATCAATAAAAGTAAAGGACTGAATTTTTCCATAATATTTTGACTAAATTTCTTTGCAATGTTTCATTATGTGGATTTTAGATATTTTGCTGCTGTATACTCATTGTTTCCTAGCTTTCTCTCAGTGATTTTCTGCTCAATTAAGGGATAGTACCATCCATATATTCTGTGAATACTCTAGCAAAATATTTCACATTTGAATGCTGTGGTACATAGGTGGAAAAGGTCATTTTTCTAACTCCCCCCACTAGAAAAATGAGCACAGTAGAAAGGATGTGAATATAAGACTTGATGATGAAAATTAAACAAAAAACCATCACCAACCAGACTGGAGACAAAAATCACAATCTAGTTGCTGCAAGTGTCAGAGTAAAAAATATTTTTCTGTATAATTTTAACCAGCTGGTCAGTGTAGTTTCACCATAAACTTCTCACTCTCTGGAAGCCACACCTCTGAACGCAGGAGACTTTTGGGGGACATTTCAGATGTAAAACATAACAATTTGAACTTTTCCTGCATCAATCAGCTGTTTTGCCTATTGCATTTCAGAAAGGGCTGACATTGAGATACGACATATTTCAAACTCTCATGTGTTAAATTTTCATAAGTGATATGAAATTGCATTAATCATTTATCTGTAATGATTGCCAAAATCATGACTATGACTAAGTTGGCTAGGGAAAGACTCCTTAATTCTCAGTACATTTCCTGAGAAGAACATTCTTGTCATGAGTTTCTTGATGGCACACATAATCTGTTTGTTTCTGAGGCTGTAGATAATAGGGTTGAAAAGAGGGGGAATTACAGAATAGAACATAGACAGGACCACGTCCCAGATGCTGGCAGACATGTCAGAAGGGCTCAGGTAGACATATGCGCCTGAGCTGAGGAAGACCGACACCACGAGGATGTGCGGCACACAGGTGGAAAAGGCCTTTTTCCTGTCTGCTCCCACTGGTAACCGGAGCACAGTAGAAAAGATGTGAATATAGGACTTGATGATGAAAATGAAACATCCACCACCAATCACCAGACTGGACACAAGGAGGGTGATCTGGTTGCTGAAGGTGTCTGAGCAAGACAGCGCCAGCAGAGAGGGGATGTCACAGAAGAGCTGCTGGACAGCATGGGAGTGGCAGAAGGACAGCCGGAAGGTGTTGCCAGTGTGCAGGGCTGCATAGACAAGGCCACCTAGCAGAGAGGCCAGCGTTGAGTGAACACACAGGCGAGGGTTCATTATTGAAGGGTAACGGAGGGGCTGGCAGATGGCCGCAAAGCGGTCATGAGCCATGATGGTGAGAAACATCAGCTCCACGTAGGCAAAGAAAATCACTAGGAAGACCTGAGCTGCACATCCTGCCTTTGAAATGGAGCTGCTTCCAATCAGGGAGTTAATGCATGAGTTAGGGACCGTGACAGAAATGTAGCATGTGTCCAGGATGGACAGGTTTCTGAGGAAGAAGTACATGGGCGTGTGAAGGCTCTGGTCAAGAGTGGTGACCACAGCAATGACAAGGTTTCCCATTACAATGACCAGATAAATCAGAGAGAAGAATATGGCATAGGAAACCTGTAGATCTCGCAAGTCAGAAAACTCCAAGAGGCTAAAGTCAGTCATTGTGGTGGAGTTGGCCATCAGTGTGTGATGTCTCCTGTACCTGAGAAGAAAAGACAGAAGCTCTGAGTCCACACAGATTCACTGTGTGGGATAATTCCTTCATAGCTCCTAAACTCCTGATCCTGGATTACAGGCGTGTTTGGTACCTGTCTCCTCCTGTAGAATGATTCTCTGCTTCTCTGAATGATTCTCTCTTTTAACCTCAACAGATATTTATTGCAATTCTTGCCATGTGTATAATTTCTTCCTTCATTGACTTTATGCAACCTCTATCTTCCAAAGTTTAGTAAAGTTCTTGACATGTATCTCATATATGCATATTTTAATATTACGTAAGTTGCAATATTGTTACAACATTACTCTCTAACTTTGGCTGTGAAGATAAAGGTTAAGGTTAAGAAAATAATCCTATATTTTAATGTTTTAGTAGGATGAAAAAATACAATTTGCATTGTTAAAACCATAGCTTACTTCATTCAAAATCCTAACTTCCATCAGTGTTTGCCTCCCATTACCATTGTCAAAAATGTTCCTGTCATGTTCTCTCTGTCTCTCTCACCTCTCTCTGTGTCTCTCTCTGTCTCTGTCTCATCTCTGTCTCTGTCTCTCTCTCTCTCTCTCTCTGTCTCTCTCCATCTCTGTGTGTGTGTGTCTGTGTGTGTGCCTTGCTCTTTGTCTGTCATCATCAGGTTAGCATTAGGTGATATTCTATGAATAATAAGGAGTGGCATTACTCAGAATATCAAAAACATTACTGAAGTCTCCCATTCTCAATTTCACAAACATTGCTCACATGCTTGCCATTTTTCTGCATTTTCAGAGCATACCCTACTGTGACATATACCGTTTAAGGAAAATTCAGTCTTCAACTCTAATGGCTCAAATGTTCCGCGAGTGGATTTGGTTCCTGTGTAGTCAGAGCAATCTCTTCTGGGAGCTCCATCCTAACCTGCTGCCCCTCCTAAGGTGCTCAGGCAAATGCTGCCCGCTGCTCAATTCAGTGACTCTATTCACAGTAGAATGTCCTCATGTTTTCTCCTTGATAAGCCAGTTAGAATTTCCTTCCCTTGTATTTTCATGCTGATGGTGTAATTTGAGTTTTATTCTGTACACATTTTTTGGTCTTTTTGAGGCAGGGTATCACTATATGGTGCAGGCTGGCCTTGAATTCATTTTGTATGCCAGGTTGGCTTCAAACTCACAATTATTCACCTGCCTCATCCTCCTCAGTGCTGGGATGACAGGTGTGCACCACCATGTCCTAAATTGTAATGTCAGAAATACACAACATGCGTGTATTATATTTTCAAGCAGCATTTATCAATGGATGACTCCAAAGCCTCTTCTGAAGAATATGTTAGGGAGACAGTTCTGCGATCTGCTGTTTTCACTCTCAAGTTGATAACTTCATGTTTTCTTCACTTGAGGTAAATGTTCTTCCCTAGAAAACCTGTAAGGATTTACATTGTTGTGCTCTTTGTGTTCTTTGAATTTATACTATTATTATTTTTTATTACAACATGTCTTTACCTAATGCTGTTACAGAAGTTCTAAGAGTAGTAAAGGAAGTAATCATTTCTAAATGTCATGCAATTTTACTTCTACTAAGACAGACTAACACTGTACAATTAAAGACCTAATTAATATTAAATTTGGGTGATCCCATGATTAGTAAGAAACTGTACATGGACAGGAGAAAGGAAGCAGAACTTGGTCAACTGGCTGATGATTTTTGGAAGATAGAAACTGGCCAGTGAAATAAATCACTATCTGTTTGCTCCAAAACTAGTAATTTGTTTAATTATTTGTGCAGAGAACCATAGTATCTATCTGTTGAACAACATAAATATTTCTCTTGAAGATTAAAATTCCTTGATTCTTTGCCAAAATATATATGTCAAAAGATTTCATTTCCACAAACAAAGCACATCAAAGTATTTTCTGAGTTAAATAGTGACTCACTATCAATAAATATTCTGCTTCTACACAATTTGTTTAAGTAAATCACATGGTTATTTTGTCAAAATGCGTCACTCCACCTGTAAAGATAAGTGCTCACTAGCCAGGCGTGGTGGCGCACGCCTTTAATCCCAGCACTCGGGAGACTGAGGTAGGTGGAGTGTTGTGAGTTCGAGGCCGGCTTGGGCTACAACGTGAGCGCAAGGCTGGCCTGAGCTACATAGTGCGACCCTGCCTCAAAAAACTAGGGCCAGGAGTTTGGCTCAGTGACTTAAGCACCTGCCTGGCAGGCGTGAGGCTGTGAGTTCAATCCCCGGTGCAGCAAAACAAACAAACAAAAAAAGATAAGTGCTCACTGCATTTCTCCTCCTTTATATTTACACATTTGAAATTTTCCCAAAATAATCTGCTGCTTTGTGCAAGAGCAAAATCTCAAATCTCTGTACAAATATTAAATTTAGAAAATCTTCAGATTTCTCTAAGTTACTGTCAATGAATACTTAAGACATGGTCCCTCCCATTTTTTTAATTTTTGAAATTTACTTTTGTGAAAGCAAATGCTTACTACTGTGAAATATTATGGTAAAGTGGTCTGACTGACCCAGTGATACTAAGCTATGTTACAAATATTTATTGCGTACAAACATTTCCAAAACTTTTAGCTAACTAAATGTTAGACAATATATGTGAAACTTTAAATAATTGACAATGTATTATAATATGTCTAGTCTTAGCGTAAGGTAATCTCTCATCTCAAAGTTACCAAATTTTGTGTTTAAATTATCAAATCCATGCATATGTCAATTGCAACATAGTAGTGTATATAATCAAATTGGTCCCACTAAATAATATTTTAATCTCTTTCTTTTGTTGAAATGAATTACTAAGCATGTCTTTCATGTAGAACCATCAAATGAATATTCTCCTCTGGTCCCAAATGGAACTACATTTATTTTATTTAAAATAAATATAAAATGCAGACCTTTTGCAACAAAAGGAAATTTTTTTCTCATTTTACATTGGAGAGTTTAAAAAAGAAAATGCATTAAATAAAATTTCAACTAAAACACTTATCACCTGTTTACTTATTGATTTATTTCTCAAGTCATTGATCAAATTATGTTTCATAATTAACATTTCTTAGCTGATGCAGAGCTAAGAGGAATTGACTAAAGAGTAAGAATTTGCAACCTCATGGTCTAACCACAAGCAGCACCTTTAAAAAAAGATTCTTGGAAGAGTGAAAATACAACATATTGCAATTAATAGGCTTTTCATTATATTTTTATTCCTTCATTTTTCTCTAAAATGTTAATTTGTCTTCTCAGGGGAAGTCATAGATGCAGCCTCCTAATTAAAATTCTCAAACATTTGCATAGAATGTGTAACAGTTTTCTGAATTTTAAATTACTCAGTTGACAATGACTGCAAACACCTGCTCAGTTCAGGCTTATTAAAATTATGGGTTTGGTGGCAGACCTTGGCTCACTCATCCATTCCTTTACAGTTTTAATCCATGGGCAGAAGTTGAAGTGTTTCTGTACTTTCAATGAGCCATTCACTTTCATAAAATAATTCCTCTGAGTAATGTTTGACTGAAATATTAAACATACAAGTTTATGTCAACACTTTCAGATAGTTTTGTGTTCAATTAAATTCATTTTGTCTATTTAAGTAAGTTATTACTGCATTACAAAGGCATGAGTACTCAGCGTCAGATACAAGGAAGGAAAGAGAAAATAATCAGGATATTCATATTATTACCACATCCTCTCTGTGTCCACACTGTCATTAGATGGCCAGTTCTTCCAGTAGCTCTTTCCCCCAAGTGCAGGTCCAACTGAGCATGAACTGATCTTTCAAAGTGATGCCACCTTATCAATGTTTCTTCATTTATAGACTTCACTAGGAATTTTATGGTTCAAGTACAGTCCCCAGAGAGTAGTTCATGTGAGTATGTGAAAACTGTTACATCATTCCATGTATATGGTTCAGGGAAACAATTTCAAACATTGGCAGGGCCCCGGAGACTCAGCAGGAGCTCTTGGACCATTGTTGTTCAAGGTCAATCAGATTTGGCTTCCTCAGTGCACATGTGTGGACCTCAGTTGATTTGTACACCTGGATATATTGATGTCCATTTCTTTCTTACACTGTAGGCTAGATTAATGATTGTCAGCACTCATTGTCATAAGAAATGATGGAAACCCTTATTGACAGGCATAAGGTGAGAAAGCTGGGTGCTCTTGACACTTCTCAAATAAAATAACTTCTGGAATCAAACTTAGAAAAAATGAATTTAGTGCAAACTCGACAATTAGGAAATCTTTAATCCTTTTGTCTATAATTACTAGTTATACAGAAATGATGCACAAGATATATGCTTGCCTAAGCTAGCACGCATTTGCATAGCTATTTGGGATTTATCAAATCACTGAATGACTTGTGATAATAGAAAAATTGTCCATAATTCTGGAAATGCAAATTGAAATGATTTTAACAGATTTATGTGTTTTTCAACTGAGTTTTAATATGCATGACATATGAATATTTTATTTTATCACATGTGAGGTATTTTCTAGTTGGAATAGCTTAGTTTTGTTAAGTAAATGACCCTAATTTTCATTAAAAAGTATTACTACAAACTCACAATAGTCTTGTATAGGTAGAATTTTTAGCCATTTTCAGTGATCAAGTTCAGGAATGCACCTAGAGTACAAACTCCTATATATGTTTACCAACAGAACCATTTAACACTACACTGGCTTTTGGACAATTTTCTGAACTCAGAGGGTAGACATGAGGTGTACTAGATGCTCCTAGAGCCCAGCGTTTTACTAGATAGAAAGGAAGTTCCTGAGAGAACTTACCCATTACAAGAGGAAAGAGTAAAAACTGAAGAAGTTCATGCCTTTTAAACACCAATAAATAAAAACTCTTTTAGTGAGTTTGGGCCCACCCACTCATAGTGATAGTAAAACTTAACGTGTTAAGCACCTGTTAGCACTAAAAATGTGTATACGAAGGCTTTGCTTCTCAGCTCTAAGGTAGTCTGTCCTCCGGCTCTCCTGAAAGGCCAGCTTCAAATAAAGCCGTGAAGTCAGTGCACACCATGAGTTGGAGGGAGGCCAGGGCTTCACACTTGAAGGAGTTAGAAGTCATTTTCTGTCCTACATTCCAAGTTGTCCCAATCCTATCAGCTCAGCTGTCCATCAGTTGAACTATCAGTTCAACTAAAATATATACATTCCTTAAACTACCTTTTGAACTCCTTTCTCATAGAATGCTTTCTGTCCCCATTTAATAAAGAATGTCTTGGTTCCCATTATATATTTAAGATAACAGATATATGTATTTAAGACAGTGTACTCCATTACTAAAGACTGTAGTCAGTAAACCCACTCCTCATGTGTGTCTTTGCCATGAGTCTTATTTCAAGGAAGCAGGAGACTTCATCAGAGGTCAGTCTCAATATTAATTAAAAACTACATCCCCTGTGTTAATTGAAGAGCCACATTATTGCCTAAAATACTACATCCCCACATAGATTGGAAAGTCCCAGTATTCACTAGAAAACTACATGTTATTGGTCACTTTAAACACCAATAAATAAAAACTCTTTTAGTGAGTTTGGGCCCACCCACTCACAGATGGTAAGAAACAGTTTCCCATTTGAAGCATCAGAATAAAGTTAGAATCATGTAAGGATTTGTCCTGTTCACTGCAAGCTAAGCAGCCCTACAAGGGTGACGTGAGGTCTGCATGCCCTGTAAAGGAGCCTGCCAAGGATGAGGATGTAACTTATTTTTTAGTTTTCATTTTAGTTCTTTTGAATTTAAACTTAAGTAACCACTGTACCTGGATTTTTGGCATGTGGTTTACTGGAAACAGGAAAAGTATTTCTACTCCAATGACAAAACTCTACTTCATAACAGACTAAAAAAAATTATCAAAAAGCTTAAAAAAGCTATCCATTTCAACATAATTTAAGAAGATATAATGAAAGTATTATTTTATTAAGTCTTTTTAACAGATATATAGACAGGTATATAGAGATAAATTGTATTTTTAAATTTATATTAAAAAGTGACAAGATGTACATGAAGAAGTAGACAAAGACTATTAAAACATATCCATGATTAATAAACTTGAGTGTTGAACACAGGTGGGTTTACAAAATTCTTTCACTTTTTAATTTTCTTTCATTAGTACATGTTTGCAGTACATGAAGATTAACATTCATCTAAGCGAGCAGGTGCATGTACATAACATGATTGATTCATTTTTATTCCCATTCACCTTCCCATGACTGTATCTCAAGTTCCCTGTTTTCTGTGTTCATTATTATTTTTATTAATATTATTTTTCATTAAAGCCGGGCGTAGTGGCGCACGCCTTTAATCCCAGCACTCGGGAGGCTGAGGTAGGCGGAGTGTTGTGAGTTCGAGGCCAGCTTGGGCTACAACGCGAGCGTAAGGCCGGTCTGAGCTACATAGTGCGACCCTGCCTCAAAAAACCAGGGCTGGGAGTTTGGCTCAGTGCCTTAAGTGCCTGCCCTGGCAGGCACGAGGTTGTGAGTTCAATCCCTGGTGCCGCAAAAAAAATATATATATATATTTTTTTTCATTCATGTTTGCAGTACGTATTTTTTATATTCATTGTGAATATTTGCTAAACGTACGTGACACATCCTTTGTATTTTTTATTCCAACTCCTTCCCTTTGTTCAGATTCTCCTGGACTCCTGATGACAAATAACCTATCACCCTGTTTCTTCTTATCGATCTTTTATTTTGCTCTTTATTTATAATTTCAGTTTCTCACACAAGAGAAGACCTTTGACGTTTAAGCTTATGTTTCTGATTTATGTCACTTAATATGGTAAGAAGTTGTGCCTTTGCCTTTTTCTCATTGCTGAGACACAATACCCAACAGTCATAAGTGTAAGCAGGAAAGTGTGCTTTTACCTCACAGTTTGTAGAGGTTTCAGTCCACGGTCACCGGGCTTCAAGACCAGGCTGCATGGCAGAGAGGTGCACGGAGAAGAAACAGTATGTCGAATAGCAGGCAGGAGGAAGCACCATCACTGAGCCTCCCTTTCCTTTTTATCCCATCCAGGGTACAAACCTATGAGTTGATCCCCCTCATACTCAGGGTGGGTCTTATGTCTTCAGTAAATCCACTCAGAACCCTGGTAGTATGACCAGCGAACTAATCTAGTTATCACACATACTCATATATCCTAGATCTAGCTACCTCGAAGAATCACCATCTACAAGGGCACAAAGCTTTTAGGGAACAACTAGATAAAAACTTAGCAAAGTGCATCCATTTTCCTACCAATGACTCCAGTTTATCTTTTTATGGAAGAATAGGACTCCCTTGTGTGTAAACACCACATTTTCGTCACCTAGCTTTCTGATAATGGACAAAAAGGCTACTTCCTGGATTTAATGATCATGAATTCTGCTGCTACAAACATGGAAATGCGTGTGTCACTGAATTATGATGTCCTTACCTCTTTAGGGAAAATATCAAGCATTTGAATACCTAGGTCAAATGAAATTTTTATGTGTAGTTCTTTGAGAATTCTCCATATTGATTTGCACAGTGTCTGTGCTATTTTATGATCCCGTAAAAAATATAGAGGATTCTTTCTCACTGCAGCCATGCCAGTCTTTGTTATCATTTAGTTTCTTGATGATTGTGTTTTTTTTCCTGATGAAAAAGGAAATCAGAATGTTGTTTTAGTTTACATTTATCTAATGGCCAGAGATGTTGAACATTTTCTCATGTTTACTTGCGATTGTACTTCTGAGAAATGTCCATTCATTTCACTTGGCCATTTTTGGATTGAGTCTTCTATTTCAGAGGCATTTTTTGTGTCCTGTCTGTCTATCTATCTCTGATATTATTTCTCTGTCTGTGGAATAGTGTTCAACAGCTCTCTCACACTGGAAGTTGTGTCTTTGCTTTGTTGATTCTTCTCTTTCCTCTGCAGAATGTTTTTAATTTGCTATGATCCCATTTGTTGATTTTTGCTGTTATTCCTTATGCATTTCTGTTCAGAAAGT